>APFE030354978.1:51234-93992 GCA_000404065.3 Pinus taeda | reverse complement strand
AGATCAATACTTATACAATGAGAATCAGATCTAGTCTATCAGATTACATAAAGATGAGTCATTAAGAACCTGATCCATTCATCCATCAATGTATAAACATTTAATCAATCACTGCTGTTATCAGAACTTAGTACCAGAAATCAGACATCACTTCAAAACCCAGAACACAACAATGATAAACATGGATAGCTAAGTAGATTTTATGAGAAGTACGCAACTTCACCCATATAACAGCTGCATATAAGTACGCATTGTATCCAACTACTTCCCTGCGTATGTGCGCACTGTGCCTCACAGTCTTCTTGCGTACGTGCGCTCTGTGTCCAATGAACTGCCTGCGCCCCTCCGCATTTGTAGCGCTTCAGGTCCTGCGTATCCGCGCACCTGCAACGCTTCTGTGGCTGCGTATCTCCGCACTTTTCTTTCACTGAACCTGCGTACCTCCGGGTATAGATAATTTCAGGACTTCAATAATAACCCAGACTGTCAGATCTACAAATCTGAACATGCGCCGAGGAGATATCAACCCGTTAGTAGATTCGACTTGTAGTTCTCATGTTTCTCGTTGATTTAGATCTAGCTATCTCTCATAACCCATCAATATAATTTCAGATCTAGCTTCTTAAGATGTTCAACCCAAAATCATACTCAAGCCAAATGATCTCCTTTGCTTTATATAGGCAAGCTCTTCCTCAAATCAAGGATCATGGGGCTCAATAATAATAATAAAATAAAACAATACCACGGGACAAAACCATGATAACACAATACTGTCGGCTAAATACCAAGGGTTAAACATAAGGAACCCCACGTGTGCGCGCTTTACTGCCTTGAAGTGTGTGCACTGGGGTTACGCACCGCACTTTATATAATACATGCCTGTGTGTACGCACCTTTTGTACGGTGTGCCTGCATACTCCTTATTTTCTTCAATATTTGAGAGCTGATCATCAATCTCTGCTACTATCCTGTTGTACAGTGATCCATCACCTGAATGGGTTGCCATCAAGGACAACACTTTAGCCATAATGCCAACAACCTGCTCGGAAGTGCTTCAATCCACTTTGTGAAGTAATATGTTCCTGTCAAAATCAATCTATGTTGTGATGATGATGCTAGATGAATTTCACCTATAAATTCAAGGCCCTACTGTTGGAAAGGTGCCTCCATAAAGATAGGTTTCAAAGGTAAAGACATTAGTTTTGACCTACCCTCAAACAACTGACATTTATGACAAGATGCTACTTCCTTTCTAACATCAAAAAATAGAGTAGGCCAATTAAATCCAACTCTCAAGATTTTATCTGGTGTGGCCTTCTAGTAATTATGTCCCCCACATGCTCCTTCATGAAACTCTTTACTCATTTTCTTAGCTTTGTCTTCTAGTAGGCAGTTCAATAAAATACCCTGAGGGTCTTTCCAATACAAATAACCATTTAAAAGAAAATACTTAACATATTTCAATCTCAAAAGTCTAGCTCGTGTATTTTCTATTCCTAGTGGTACTTGTAAATTCTGTAGAATGTAAACAACTTCAACATACCACAGACATTGTTTAAAACAATCTTTAGCTTTAACAACTAATTCTTCACCTGACAGATCTGATAATTCAAAGATAGAATTTATACCAACAACATCAAGATTTGTTTCAGTCATTAGTCTAGCCAGACCCCGTCCTTTGATTAACTTGGTAGGTTTTATTTCCAAGTCAAACTCCAACATTTTAGCAATCCACGTCCCTCTTCTTCCATCATTCTCTGGCTGTACTAAAATACTCTTTATTGTAGCATCTGGCACATATGCAGTCACATGAGAATGAAAAATAAAAAGTCTAAAATATTTTAGTGCTTTGATTAGAGCATAAGCTTGTTTGTTTAGAATATTGTAAATCAGTTCAACATCCCTCAGTGCCCTACTGAAAAAGGAAATGGTCTGTTCTTGACCTACCTCATTCTTTTGAAGCAACACATCGAAGATAGTTTGTTTCGAGGCGAAAGAGAAAATCATCAAATCCTTTGAAAAATATGGACTAATGAATAAAGGTGCTTGGCCTAAATCTCTCTTGATATCATTAAAAGAATTCTTTTCTTGCACAGTCCACTTAATTTCGCTCCCTTTCTTAAGCATACCTGTTATTACTTTTAAAAATTTTGCAAAATTTGGAATAGAACACTGCAAAAAATTTACTTTACCTGAGAAAGATTGCACTTCTTCTTATTTCTTGGCTGCTCAATATTTTTGAATGTTGTCACTCTAGTGGGATCTATTTTTATTCCGTCCTTTGATACTATGTGTCCCAACAACTTGTCTTTTTTCATGGCGAAATGGGAATTTTTTGGATTTAGAGAAACTGAAAATTTCCTGTGCTTTCTAAAAAATGTCCTCAAATGTTCCAAATGGGAAGATTTAGATTTTAAGAAAACAGTAATGTCATCTAGATAAATTACCACAAACTTAGTTCTTTCTTCAGCAAATGTGATGTCCATTGTGCGCTAAAAAGTATCTTCGATCTCATCAGTCTGAATGGCATCTTAGAATACATGAACATACCCATGGCGTGGTGAAGGAAATCTTCTCCTGATTTTTTGGGTCAAGCAGGATCTGATTGTATCCTTAAAATCCATCCAACATGGAAATCCTTTCTGCACCAACCACCTTCTGTAGAATGTGATCCATTTTCCGCAAAGGATAATTATGTTTAAGCGAGAGTTTGTTTAAATTTTTGAAATCCACACAAGACAAATTTCCCCACTTTTCTTCCTCACCGAAACCAAGTTTTCTACCCAATTGGAAAATATGAGCGAAATGGTGATTTTTGCAGCAATCGGTCTCTTTACTTATTTCTCAATCAGTGGTAGTAGCTTTGGATTGATCCTTCTTAACTTTTGTTTAAATGGTTTTTCATCTTCCTTAAGTGGTATGGTATGTTGGATGATGGATTGATCATAAATTTTAAATCTTCGTACCTCCAAGCAAATATATCAGCGAACTCTTTCAATAATTTTGCATATTCTAGTTTCTGCTTCTTTTTCAAAGTGTTGGAAACTTTGAATACCTTTGGGTCACTTTCAGTCCCCAACTTATAATCCTCCATCTCAGCATCACTCGGCAAAATTCTTGGCTTCATTGCCACATCATTAGAATCAAACAATATTTCTAAAGGTACTAAGCCTTTAGGAATCAAATTTTTACTTAGTTGAATAATTTCATGTCCAGTTGCAACATTCAGAAAGGTTGTTGTTTCATAATTATTATATGTGGTTTCATCTTCATGATTTTCTATTAGGGTGCTAAGAAATTCATTTGTTCTTTCCAAAAATCTATTGATTTGTTGATCATCTTCAAACACCTACTAGTGTTTTGTATTATCCAAAATTGAAGGCCTATGTCTAACATTTATCTCATACTTTTCATTTGGATAAATCAGAATTCTGAAAGTACTAGAAGTTGTTGCTAAGGAATCTGCAATTCCATTCTCCTCTCTTGATACTAGTGAGATCTCATGTTCGGAAAAGAAGGTATAAAATAAATCCCAAACTTCATTCCTGTAGGCTCACATTCTTGGATGTTTAGTTTGATAGGTACCTTGGACTTGGTTCACAATCAACTCTAATTCCCCAAAAATGTGAATTTTCTGCACCTTTTTCTCTCTTAACAGATTTAACCCAATGATGAGAGCTTCATACTCTACTACATTATTTGTTCAATCAAAATTTAGTTTAAATGAATGTAATTGAATTGTACAATCCGGTGGAACAATCCATACTCCTACTCTAGAACCCTTCTCATAGGTGGAGCCATAAAAATTTAATTTCCATACTTCATTTAAAAATTTCTGAACCTATTCCTGCTGAATATTAATTTCATTTGTTGCTCATGTTTCTCCCTCAAAAAAACAATCACTGAAGAAAATTTATTATCCTGGCTCTGTGTCTACTGCATAGATTGGATGATTATTCGGTTGGGTTTTGTTGCTCACCATATAGGCCATTTTGACCTCTCGGTACAATATTTTCATTTCACAAAACAATGGTATAGAAGCATAGGTAATGTCCATTTGTAAAGTTCCTCCCAATCTCGTTGCCCAAGATTAGGATAACAACATGCCAAATCTGGTTGGAATGTTTGCTACTACTATATCCATCAATACACTCTTAGCGGGAATATGAGCTAAGGTGATATCCAAATCCTTTATCAACCCTAGGCAATTTACCTTTATAGAGTCAAAGGAGAACAAATATTTATAGGGTCTGGTAATTCGGAGCCCTATATGGTCGATGATTGACTTGGGGATGAGGTTATGTGAGGCTCCAGAGTCTAACATGGCATTGCGAAGAATCATATAATGTAAATTTAGGCTTACATCAAATGGGGGCATGTCATCGTTTGAACTAGTGACGTGTGGGACAAACACAAATTCATGAGCATCATCATCTAGGTTCAAAGAATCTTGTGAATTGATGTTGACTTGATCAATTTTTGAATTGTTAATCATAGTAGAATTTATTTTCCTATATTTCTCATCTCTTAAAAGTTTAGCAAAAGGGATGGATACTTTCAACTTACTGATTTCAGAGTCCAAAAAAAGTTGACCGTGATTTTTTTGCATCTTTGGCCTCCTTTCTTGCTTGTTCTGTCTATTTTGGATTGTCCTTTGGCTCCTTTGGTTTCTTCAAAATATCCTTTCTGGGTTCAACTTGTTGTTCAACTTCTGTCTTTTGTGGTGAATCTTTTATGGGGACATTTTGGTTCCTGAAGTTATACTCCCTTTGAAAATCTTCCTGCGCATTATTATACCCTTACTGATAAAAAACTAAATCACAAAGATGAACGTTATCTTTTTCTCATGAGCATCTAGCAGAAATGTCATGTTCTTCTTTGGTGGCAAACACTTGGGTTTATTTGTCATCGAAACACCCAATATAACGATCTTCTTCATCAATAGTATCCTCATCAACAAAATATTATGGAAAAGGAGGTCAAACAACATGTTGACGTTCTTTAGGAGCTTTCTGCTCTCTAGGACGATATTGAGCAGCACAGGGTCTCCTGAAATTCGGATTTCTAGCTTGAGGTTGATTCTAACCTCGGGGAGGAGTCAATTTATCCACCAGCTTCTCCATAGTTTTTAGCATCACATCAAACTTCAAGTTAGGAGATGAAGATGAATCTTCTTTGAAACCTACTCTCCTTTCAGCCTTCATTTTTGCTTTCTTTGCCAATAAATTGGCCTCCACTTGAATTGCATTACTCTACATTTGATCTAAAGTATAAGGATTCCTTTCATGGAGATGATATGCCAACTCAACATCAAAACAATCAGGATAGTGTAATAAACCCAAACCAGGATGTGGTTTGATTTCAGCTAGGAGAGAATTATAAATCTTGTTAAATCTGACTATGAATTCTTGTACAAATTATCCTGTGTTCCTTTTAAGGGCATCATACTCGGATAAAATCTACAAGGGGTTCTTTTTCACTTCCCATCTGGCGAGAAAAAACTGTTCAAATTTTTGGAAGGTATTAATACAAGCTGCAGATAAAGATCTAAATCATTTCTTACCTCACCTGACGGACTTTTTGCAAAACGTTTGAGTTTGACATCCTCATGGACAACTTCTAGATCTATAAAATCAATAAGTTTATTTACATGTTGTTGAGCTGTATAATACCCAGTACCATCAAATTGAATAATACGTTGTCCATATTTTTTTTTAGAGGTCATGGATCTAACCCCCAATATCCAAGGGTGCATATCGAGGAGCCATAGGGCTGATAAGTAAAACTATATTAACAACAGGAGGTAGGACAACATAAGTCACGTGTTCTAGGATTGTTTGAATGGCAGTTGATGGAATAGGCTTTTGAAAATCTCTAGAGGACATAAGAAAATCTTGAATATTTACCAGTGGCTTCTTGAAGTTCCTAGGATTTTTGTTCCAATTTCTGGAAATGAGACCAAATCTCAAAATCTTGGTCTAAAAGATCTAGTTATGGGATAGAGGGCCCAGGGGTGAAGGTCTTAAGATCTATTGGATATAAAATAGTATCCGAAAAACTACTCTCAGATTTAGATATGAGTAAGTTACTTTCAAATTTGATATCTAGCACTAAGTCTTCAAAAGTTTCAAGCTTTGTAGGTAGAGAGAAAGATATTTCTAAATAAACCATACCTGTTTCCTTAGGATTGTTTTTCCTAAACAAATTTTTAGGCTTGACAAAAACTGAGGTGGATTTGGATCAGGGTTCCTTTGAGTATATACACCTGTATGAGCCAGAAAATTCATCAATAAGAGCCGTTAAGATTATAATGTGGATTTGCCAGAGCAAACATCTTGCAGTCAAAATGATATACAAATCTCTGTTTTCCCTCAGAGATCTGTTCTTCAACAATCAAATAATTAGGGGAAAAATATGCCTCTCATTCCCTAGCAATGACGCCAAAATGTTATCACTTAGGGAAAACCTTGGCTGTGGGAAAAACCCGAAGGTAACCTCAGAACCTCTTTTAGGTTGAAATCTGACCCTTCAACCTAGAGAGTATCTCCTTGTAAAACTCAACTACTCTATGGTCATTGTAGTAGAAGGCTTCTCTAATTGAGTTCGGTGGCTAGATTTAGATCATAGGATGAAATTGGTTTGGAGATTTACAAAACACACCACTAGGCATGGAATCCATTTCTAAACAAGTAAAGCTATAGATCTAATGTGAAAGTGATAAAAAACATGATAGCAGTAAATCCTTTGATTGCTTGAGAAATTGGAAGAAAGAGAAACTGGAATGAAACATATTTTATAACTGACTGAGGCAAAAAATACTAATTGCTGATAAATACAAGAAAGGAACATAAATGAAATCCAATCTTAGATACTAAAATTTCATACATGAAAGAAAGTTTGTATAACAAAGATGAAACTGACAGGGAACTACAACACATGGGTTCCCTACAAAATGTTCATTAAAAACTATAAATATATTCAAGGCTGCTCAAATATACTAGAATGCAAATATGTTTTTTGATAGAATTACAACCCTTCTTCATTCTTCATAGAATGTTTTATAGAACTTACATAAAATGTTTGCAAAACAATATCTCCATACTAATTATAATAATCTGAGATATCTAAAATATCTTCATGTTCATGCATGTAAAATATAAAACACAGATACATTTTGTTTTTCCTAAAATATCTATAGGAAAATATGTTGATAAGTATGTTGGATGTGGAGCTTGATTATCTTCTTTATTCAGAGGTATCACTGCATTGGACCCCAGTTACTAATGTGGCAGCAATATCACCTGTAATATTTGCGTTGCAAGGGGGGTCCCGGGGGGGGGGCAGTTGCAATCTTTGGGAGCCCCCCCTGGCGGGGGATTAGGGGCAGCGCCCTTGAAGCTAAAACTAGATGTAAAATTGCCTTGTAAAATGGTGTAATTTCGTAGTCAATCTGGGGCATTCATTAGGCGGAGACTTGACGGTAGAAGTTATGTTTAATTTAAGGTTTTTTTCCTTAGAAGGCAACCCCTCGCTATATATGAGGGAATTTTATTACGTCTATGTAGATCGGTATTTTGAGCGAGGCAAAGAGAGGAGATTGAGAGCGAAGACGGAATTATAGTGAATCTTCTATAGGTTGTATCTCTTCATTTTGCTGGATAATATAAAAGGAAGGACTGGTTGTTTCTCCGTGGACGTAGCTCAAATTGGGTGAACCACATATATCTATGTCTCTCTTGTTTTATGTGTTTATATTTCTGCAATATATTTTCTGTGTTCCATTGCTCTATAATATATAATTTTCCAACAAAGTAGCTGAAGTAAAATATCTTTCAAATTGTCTTCCTTGGAAAACGAAACAGTTCCCTATTTGGTAGCTCAACATCCTAGCCGACAAAGCAGGTCCCTCTACAAATCAGACCTAAAACTTCTCCAAAACTACTTCTCTGTTCATCCTTCCTTCTTTCGAATCTCCTAGAAAAAACATTGATATTGTTGTTGTCAGTTTCATTGGTTTTCTGTTTGTAGCTTTTGTTGGAAGGCTGACTGTCAGCATTTTCATTTCTGCCTGATTTCAAAATTGCTAACAATTGGAAGGTCAACATTTTCACCTGTCTGAATATCGTTGACAACAGAGATGTCAGTTCTCCCTCTTTGCTCTGAAATCGCTGACAGACAAATGGTTAGCTTTTTTCCCTGTATCATTTTTTATCAACCTTCACAAATAGATTTCAAGCCAAAATAGATAATAGTGGCCCTCTAAACTTTATCAAAAATGTTGATGATGGGAATGTCAGCTTTCTCGACTTTTTTGTTGCATAAAAACTATAAGGTCAACTTTCAGCGATAAAATGAAAACACTATTTCTTGAGATAGATAGGTAAAAATCTAAGTTTAATCCCCCAATCATCTTAGTTAAGGGTACTAGTAGCCCTGAGCAATACATCCACCTTCTCCAATATCTACTTTTTACTCTGCCTTGTCTCCATGGGTGCCTTTTTCATAGTTTCTTTGCCTCTTCTCTTCTTAGAGACTATAGCCTTCTTCCTGCTAATAATGAGGTCCTTTAGTGGCATGTTGTCAATGTCAATCACTTTCTTGGTCAACTATGGCTTATTTACGAGTTTTATCTTCTATCTTAACTTGTTAGTTTTCCTTGTATGTCTATTTCCACCCTTGAAGACCTCAGAAAGTATCTCCTCCTCTTTGCTTTCAACCTCTGGTTCTTTTCCCTTAGGATCCTCTCTTTTAGCTGTGTCTGCAGGGGAAGTTTTGGAAGGTGGAGTCACAACATTGAAAGAGCCAACATCATTAGGTGGGTTCACAGGGGTATAGGATCTATTTTATGAAGTCGGGCACTTTTCGTTTGGTAAAATTTAGGGATCTTTAAACCAGATGATGTAGATGGAACTTCTAGGTTTTCTTGGCTGGGAGGGGGCTCAATAGGAGCTTGATTTTTAGTTTTTTTCCATTTTTGGAAGTCTATTTTCTACCTCTTCTTCTCTTAAGGGGTTGAGGTTGAAAACCTCCCCAAAAAAGGAAATGATTCCAATTCTTTTTGCCTTAGCTAGGCGGATTTTTATTATCAGTTTTATCAGGCCTTTGTGGTATATAAAATGAGAGGATGGATTTGTACGAGCCCTGAACCTAGCTACCATATGTTTAAGGTTATCTAACAAATAAAAATATACCAACAATATGTGCGAGAAAATAAAAATGGTAGAGGCTTACCCGATTACATCGTCCTTCACAACTAAAATATTGTTGACAGAGGTGTAAAGGGACATGATATTTATCCTTCAACCACTCCTTTCGAAGTCCAATCCTCCAATTTTCCCTCTGAATTATTCCTTGAAGAAGAAAGGGACATTGATCCCTACCAAAACATGACTATGGAAAATATTCTCACCATCCGCTGGTAAGGTTGTGACCTCAACAATGGTTTTCTCTATAACTATAAATGACAATCCTCCCACCTGTACACAATTCCCATCAAACCCCTGTGCAAATGACCAGGCCACTGCATTGTGGTAGTCAGTGTAGCGGTGGAAGAACTTGCTCCAACCGGACTGCTAAAACAACTGATGAATTTTGGGGTAAATGTCCAACAAATCTGATGCTTTGGGCTCAGACCAGTTTGCCTTACCTCCTTTCCCCATCCCGCTGTGTGATATTCCCAGGATTCGATCTTGAATCCCTGTAAAAAAAAAAGGTTAATAATTACAAGTTTAAATGACTACACAATAACGAAAAACAGACGGTTTAACAGGACAAGGTCAAACAAGTTGATATGTAGATGAGACAACACAGCTTGTGAGTGAATAATCACAAGGTTTCAGGTTATGATTACAAATGAAATCCATAACATATGGTAAGATCATGTTAAATGATGTTCATTCAATGAAGGAGAGGAAACAATTATTAATCGATACTTTTACGCTCTCGAAATAGATGGAGACACCTTTCAATGAAAATGTTGACATTAACGTGCTCATCACAGTCATCACTTTTTTAATTTAAAAATTGGTTTTTGCGTTGACAATTGGCCTGTCAGCCAAAATGAAAAATACGGATACCCTCATTGTCAATGAATTTTTTCGTAGGAGAATATCGGATCACTAAAACACTGATAGCCCCATTATTAATAATTTTCCATGTTTATTACAATTAAGATGTTGACACTGCAACTGTCAACATTTTCTAAAAAAATAAAAAAATGAAGTTTATTGTGATAACAACTAGATCCACGGGGATGTTTTCGGTCAATGATAGCAACAAGAACTCCCCATAGAACAATTGACTTATCCATTAGAAACACTATCTCAAGATAAAACTGACTCAAAAATAAGGACTTCATATTTTAAGAGATGATTTTACAGACTCTGAACATGAAAAAATATAACTGTTTCTAAAAAGCTTTTATTTTTTGATGAATATCAACAAAACCTCAGTGCCTTTACTTCGGGCTTCAAGTCCCTTTGAATATTCATCCACACCCGCAAGACATTTTTAAAAATATATGGATATGTACAATGAAACTTGAAAATCATTTTGTGTTTAGGAGATAGAATACTTCATGAAGCATCCATTGACTGGACCTCTTGGTAGGAATTCTCCTTGCAGACCTTCTAAGATGAAATTGTTCTTACCCCAGAAAGTTGCAATTCTATATGGCCCTTTCCATATGTTCTTAAAATTTCTTTGTTTACCCTTATCTTCGATGTGGGCATCCCATTTTAAAACCAAGTCTTGGCATTTGAAGTCATCCTCTTTAGTTTTTCTAAAAAAAACCTTCTTAATCTGTTCTTGTACTTCTTGAGATTTCTCATATACCCTTTCTCTATTTTCTTGCACTTCAATTAGCTTATTTATCCTTCTCTGTAGTTGATTTGGTTCTCCTCCCATTTCTTGCAAATATTTCATAACAAACATTCCAATTGAAACATGAAACAATGTGTCAACACCAAACACTAATTGGAAAGGAGAAGTGTTGATTGACCTCTTACTACTAACTCTATCTTCCCATAAGGCAAACTTGAGTTTTGTGTGCCAAGCCTTTTTGTTATCTTTTAATTGTTTTTTAATAATTATAACCAAACTCTTAATGGAGGATTCTACCAGTCCATTACCTTGACGATAATAGGTTGCAGAATGGATAAGCTTGATATGGTAGTCTTCACAGAATTTTACTAATATCTTAGACTTAAAGCATTGTGAATTATCAGTAATAATCCTCTTTGGGCAACCAAATCTAGAAAAAATATTTTCTCAGAATTGAATAACTACAAGGTTAGTAGCTTATATGCTCGGAAGTGCTTCAATCTACTTTTTGAAGTAATTTGCCCCTGTCAAAATCCATCTATGTTGTGCTAACGATGCCTCATAAATTTCACCTATAAATTCAAGGATCCACTATTGGAAAGGTGCCTCCATAGAGATAGGTTTCAAAGGCAAAGACATTAGTTTTGACTTATGCTAAAACAACTGAAATTTGTGACAAGTTGCTACCTTTCTAACATCAGAAAATAGAGTAGGTCAATAAAATCTAGCTTTGATAATCTTATCTGGTGTGGCCTTCTAGTAATGATGTCCCCCACATGCTCCTTCATGAAACTCTTTACTAATTTTCTTAGCTTCGTCTTCTAGTAGGAAGTTCAATAAATTACCCTGAGTGTATTTCCAATACAAATAACCATTTAAAAGAAAATACTTAACTAATTTCAATCTCAAAAATCTAGTTCGTGTCTTTTCTATTCCTGATGGTACTTGTAAATTCTGCAGAATGGAAACAACCTAAGCATACCACAGACATTGTTTAAAACAATATTCAACTTTAACATCTGATTATTCACCTGACAAATACGATAGTTCAAGGATATAATTTATACCAACAAAATCAAGATTTGTTTGAGTCACTAGTCTAGCCAGACCCTGTCCTTTAATTAACTTGGTAGGTTTGATTTCCAATTCAAACTCCAACATTTTAGCAATCCACATCCCTCTTCTTCCACCACTACCTGGTTGTACTAAAATACTCTTTACTGCAGCATCTGGCACATATGCAATCACATGAGAATGCAAAATAAAAAGTATAAAATGTTTTAGTGCTTTGATCAGAGCATACATATGTTTTTCTAAAATATTGTACTTCAGTTCAACATCCCTCAATTCCCTATTGAAAAAGGAGATGTGTTGTCCTTGACCTGTCTCATTCTTCTAAAGCAACACACCGCAAATGGTGTGTTTGGAGGCGAAAGAGAAAATCATCAAATCCTTTGAAAAATCTGTATTAATGAGTAAAGTCGCTTGGCCTGAAGCTTTCTTGATATCATTAAAATAATTCTTTGCTTGCTCGACCCACTTAATTTTGCTCCTTTATTAAGCATACATGTTATTACTTTCAAAATTTCTGCAAAATTTGGAATAAAATGCCGCAGAAAATTTAATTTACCTAAGAAAGGGTGCACTTCCTTATTATTTCTTGGCTGCTCTATCTTTTGGATTATTGTCACTATGCAAGGGTCTATTTTGACTCCATCCTTTGATACTATGTATCCTAACAACTTGCCTTCTTTCATGGCGAAATGGGACTTTTTTGGATTTAGAGAAACTACAAATTTCCTGCACTTGCTAAAAATTGTCCTTAGATGTTTCAAAAGGGCAGATTCAGATTTTGAGAAAACATTAATGTCATATAGATAAGTTAACACAAACTTATCTATTTTGTCAGATAATGTGATGTCCATTGTCCGCTAAAAAGTAGCTTCGACATTCATGGGTCTAAATGGCATCTTAGAATACGTGAACATACCCCACCTCATGGTGAAGGAAATCTTCTCCTGATATTTTAGGTCAACCAAGATCTTATTGTATGTTGAAAATCCATCCAGCATGGAAATCCTTCCTGCACCAACCACCTTCTGGAGAATGTGATCCATTTTTGGCAAAGGATAATTATCCTTCAGTAACTTTGTTTAAATTTATGACATCCACCAACAGGTTAATTTCCCCAGTTTTCTTCCTCATTGGCACCAAGTTTGCTACCCAATTGGAAAATCTGAGCAGAATGATGATTTTTGCAGCAAGTCATCTCTTTACTTCTTTCTCAATCAGTGGTAGTAGCTTTGGATTGATCCTTCTTAACTTTTTTTTAAATTATTTTTCATCTTCCTTAAGTGGTATAGTATGTTGGATGATGGATTGATCATAAATTTTCAAATCTTCATACCTCCAAGCGAATATATCAGCAAACTATTTCAATAATTTTTCATATTTTGGTTTCTTCTCCTTTTTCAAAGTGTTGGAAGCTTTGACTACCTTTGGTTCACTTTCGGTCCCCAAATTCTAATCCTCCATATTAGCATCACTCAACAGAACTCTTGGCTTCATTGCCACATCATTAGAATCAAACAATCTTTCTAAAGGTACCAAGCCTCTAGGAATCAAATTGTTACTTAGTTGAATAATTTCTTGTCCAACTACAACATTAAAAAAGGTTGTTGTTTTAGAATTCTTATCCATGGTTTCATCTTCATGATTTTCTATTGGGGTGCTGAGAAATTCATTTGTTCTTTCTAGAAACATTTTGATTTGTTGATCATCTTCAAACACCTGCCAAGGTTTTGTATTATCCAAAATTCAAAGCCTGTATAACATTTATCTCATACTTTTCATTTGGATAAATTAATATTGTGAAAGCACTAGCAGTTGTTGCTAAGGAATCTGCAATCCCATTCTCCTCTCTTGATACCAATGAGATCTCATGTTCGGAAAATAAGTTAGAAAATAATTCCCAAACTTCATTCCTGTAGGCTCTCATTCTCGGATGATTAGTTCGATATGTACCTTTTACTTGGTTCACAATCAGCTCTGAGTCCCCAAAAATGTGAATTTTTTGTGCCTTTTTCTCTCCTAACATATTTAACCCAACAATGAGAGCTTCATAGTATGCTACATTATTTTTACAATAAAAATATAGTTTAAATAAATGTAATTGACTTGTAAAATCCAGTGGAATAATTGACATTCCTGCCCCAGAACCCTTCTCATAGGTGGAGCCATCAAAATGTAATTTCCAGACTTCATCTTAAAATTTATGAACCTGTTCCTGCTGAATATTAATTTCATTTGTTGCTGATATATCTCCCTCAAAACAAAAACCATTGAAGATAATTTGTGATCCTAGCGTTGTGTCTACTGCATATATTTTATGATTATCCGGATGGGTTTTGTTTCTCACCATATAGGCCATTTTAACCTTTCGTTATAGTCTTTTCATTTCACCAACCAATGGTATAGAAGCATAAGACATGTCCATTTGTAAAGTTCCTCGCAATCTCACTGCCCAATATTGAGATAACAACATGCCAAATTTGGCTGGAATGTTTGCTACTACTATATCCATAAATACACTCTTAGCGGAAATCAAAGCTAAGGTGACAACCAAATCCTTTATCAGTCCTAGGCATTTTCCCTTTCTAGAGTGAAAGGAGAACAAATCTTTATAGGGTCTGCTAATTCGGAGCCCTAGATGGTCCATGACTAACTTGGCATGAGGTTATGTGAGGCTCCAGAGTCTAACATGGCGTTTTGAAGAGTCATATCATGTACATTTAGACTTACATAAAATGGGGGCGCATCATTGTTTGAACTAGTGACATGTGGGCCAAACAAAAATTCAAGAGCATCATCAACTAGGTCCAAAGAATCTTGTGTATTTATGTTGACTTGATCAATTTCTGAATTTTTAATCATAGTATAAATTATTTTCCTATATTGCTCATTTCTTAAAAGTTTATCAAAAGGGATGGATACTTTCAACTTACTGATTTCAGACTCCAAATTAAAATTTGACTTGTATTTTTTTGCATCTTTGGCCTCCTTTCTTACTTCTTCTGTCTTTTTTGGATTGTCCTTCTTTGGCTCCTCTGGTTTCTTCAAAATCTCCTTTCTGGGTTCAGCTTGTTGTTCAATTTCTTCCTTTTGTGGCAGAGCTTTTATGGGGAAATTTTGGTTCCTAAGTTATACTGCCTGTGAAAATCTTCCACCAAATTATTATACCCCTGCTAATAAACAACCAAATCACAGAGATGAACGTTTTCTTTTTCTCCTAAGCATCCAACATAAATGCCATGTTTTTTGTTAGTGTAAAACACTTGGGTTTCTTTGTCATCGAAATGCCTAATCTAATGATCTTCTTCATCAATAGTATCCTCATCAACAAAATATTCTGGAAAAGGAGGTCGAACAACAGGTTGCTAATATTCAGGATCTTTCTTCTCTCTAGAATGATTTTGAGCAACCTGGGGTCTCCCAAAATTCAGATTTCTAACTTGAGGTTGATTCTCACCTTGGGGAGGAGTCAATTTATCCATCAAATTCTCCATAATTTTCAGCAACACATCAAACTTCAAGTTAGGAAATGAAGATAAATATTTTTTGAAACCTACCATCCTTTCAACCTTCTTTTTTGCTTTATTTTCCAATAAATTAGCCTCCACTCCAATTGCATTACTCTGCATTTGCTCTAAAGTAGAAGGGTTCCTTTCATGGAGTTGATATGCCAAATCAACATCAAAACAATTAGGATAGTGTAATAAGTCCAAACCAAGAGGTGGTTTGATTTCAAATAAGATAGAATTATAAATCTTATTAAATCTAATCATAAATTCTTGTACATATTCCTCTGTGTTCCTTTTAAGGGCATCATACTCGGCTAAAATCTGCAAGGGTTTACTTTTCACTTCCCATCTAGAGATAAACAACTGTTCAAATTGATGGAAGGTATTAATACTAGTTGCAGGTAAAGATCTGAACCATTTATTTACCTCGCCTAATAGACTTTGTGTAAAAAGTTTGAATTTGACGTCCCCATGGTCAACTTCTTCTAATTCTATTAAATCGATAAGTTTATCTACATGCTGCTGAGATGTATGATACCCAATATTGTCCAATTGAATAATACATTGTCCATAATTTTGTGGGAAGTCATGGATCTGACCCCCAAGATCCAAGGGTGCATATTGGGAAGCCATAGGGCTGATATGTGAAAATATACTAACATGAGGGGTAAGAACAATAAAATTCATAGGTACTGAGATTGATGGAATAATGGTTGATGGAATAGGATTTTGAAAACCTCCAGATGATAGCTAAGTAGTTGGGGTAAACAAGAATGGGATGAAATAAGGAAAAGTTAGAGATTTAGCAGCGAATTCTCGAAGTTCTTGGACTTTTTGTTCCAATTTCTAGAAATGAGACCAAATCTCAAAATCTTGGGGTAAAAGCTCTAGTTCCGGGATAGAGGGCCTAGGGGTGAAGATCTTAAGATCTGTTGGATATAGAACTATATCTTAAAAACTAATCTCAGACTTAGATATGAGTAGGTTACTTTCAAATTTGATATCTAGCACTAAGTTTTCAAAAGTTTCAAGCTGTGTAGGTAAAGAGAAAGATACTTCTAAATCAACCGTACTTGTTTCCTTAGGAGTCTTTTTCCTGAACAACTTTTATGGGCTTTAAAAACCCTAAGGTGGATTTGGATCAAGGTTCCTCTAAGTATAGAAATCTTTATGAGCTAGAACTCTGTCAATAATACCCCTTCAGATCATAATGTGGAGTCGCTAAACAAAACATCTTGTAGCCAAACTGATATACAAACCTCTATTTGTCCTCAGAGAACAAATCTTCAACAATCAAATCTTTATTCGAAAAAATATGCTTCTCGTTCCCTGGAAATGACGCCAAAATGTTATCACTTAGGGAAAACCCTAAGGTAACCTCATAACTTCTTTTAGGTTGAAAGTTGGCCCTTCAACCCGAAGAGAGATCTCTCCATAAAACTCAACTACTCTATGGTCACTGTAGTAGAAGGTTTCTCTAATTGAGTTTGGTGGCCAGATTTATCTCATAGGATGAAATTGGTTGGGAAGTTTACAAAACATACCATTGGGCATGGAGTCCAATTCTAAACAAGTAAAGCTATAGATCTAATGAGAAAGTTATAAAAAACATGATAGCAACAAATCCTTTGACTATTTGAGAAATTGGAAGAAAGATAAACTTGAATGAAATATAGTTTATAACTGACTAAGGGACAAATACTATGATAAATATAAGAAAGGAGCATAAATGAAATCCAATATTCGATACTAACATTTTAAGACATGAAAGAAAGTTTGTATAACAAATATGAAATTGACCAGGAACTACAACACATGAGTTTCCTACAAAATTCTCATTAAAAACTATAAATATATTCAAGACTTCTCAAATATACCAGATTGAAAATATGTTTTTTGATAAAATTCCAACCCTTCTTCATTCTTCATAAACTGTTTTATAGAACTTACATAAATTGTTTGAAAAATAATAGTCTCCATACTAATTACAATAATCTGAGATATCTAAGATAAATTCAAGTTCATGTATGTAAAATATAAAATATAGATACATTATGTTTTTCCTAAAATAGTGACGAGAAAATATGTTGATATGTAGGTGAAGTAAAATATCTCTCAAACTGTATTCCTTGGAAAACTCCCTATCTGGTAGCTCAACATACTAGATTGAAAAATAGGTCCCTCTACAAATCAGGCCCAAAAATCCTCCAAAATCGTTTTTTTTTCATCGTTCTTTCTTTCGAATCTCCTAGAAAAAATGTTGATATTGTTGCTATCAGCATCATTGGATTTCTATTTTTAGCTTCCACTGACATGCTGACTATCAGCATTTTCATTTCCACCTGATTTCAAAATCGCTGATAACCAGAAGGTTAGAATTTTCACCTGTTTAAATATAGTTGACAACAGAGATGTCAGCGCTCCCTCTTTGCTCCAAAATCGCTGATAGACTGACTATCAACTTTTCTCCCTGTATCATTTTGTATCAATCAACACACATATTTTTCACTCCAAAATAGCTGACAATGGCTCTATCAACTTTATCAAAAACGTTGATGGTGAGAATGTCATCTTTCCCAATTGTTCTGTTGCATAAAAAACTATAAGGTTGACTGTCAGCGATAAAATTAAAACCATGTTTCATTATATAGATAGGAAAAAATCTAAGTTTAATCCCCCAAGAATCTTAGCTGAGGGTACTAGCAGCCTTGAGAAATACATCCACCTTCTCCAATATCTTCTATTTTCTTTTCCTTGTCTCCATGGGTCCCTTTTTCACAATTTATCTACCTCTTCTCTTCTTAGAGCCTGTATCCTTATTCTTGTTAATAATGAGGTCCTTCAATGGCATGTTTTCAACGTCAATGACCTCCTTTGCCAACTTTTTGTTATTTTTGAGTTTGATCTTGTATCTTAACTTGTAAGTTGGCCTTATATATCTATTTCCACCCTTAAAGACCTCAGATAGTGTGTCCTCCTCTTTTATTTCAACCTCTGGTTCTTTTCCTTTAGGATCCTTTATTTTAGCTATGTCTGCAGGGGAAATTTTGGAAAGTGGAGTCATAGCATGGGAAGAGCCAACATCAACAAGTGGGTTCATAGGGGTACAAGGTATGATTTATGAAGCCGAGCACTTTTCCTTTGGTAAACGTTAGGGATATTTGGACCAGATGATGTAGATGGAACTTCTGGTTTTCTTGGCTGGGAGGGGGCTCGATAGAAGCTTGATTTTTATCTTTTTTCACTATTTTGGTAGTCTGTCGTCGACCTCTTCTCCTCTTAAGGGGTTGAGGTTGAAAACCTCCCCAAAAAAGGAAATGATTCCAGGTTCTTTCTGCCATAGATAGTTGTCTTTCTATTATCCGTTTTATCAGGGCTTTGTGGTATATAAAATGAGGGAAGGGATTTGTGCGGGCCCTGAACCTAGATTCCATATGTTTAAGGCTCTTTAACAAATAAAAACATGGACTAATGATTATCTGACCAACAAGATGTGCAAGGAAATAAAAATGGTATAGGTTTACCTAATTAAACCGTCCTTCACAAGTAAAATATTGTTGACATATGTGTAAAGGGACATGCCATTTGTCCTGCAACCACTCCTTTCGAACACCATCCCTCTAATTTTTCCCTTTGAATTCTTCCTTGAAGAAAAAAGATACATTGATCCCTGCCAAAACATGATTGTGGAAAATATTCTCACCGTCCGCTCGTAAGGCTATAGCCTCAGAAATTATTTTCTCTTTAATTGGAAATGACAAGCCTCCCACATCCACATAATTCCCATCAAACCCCTACACAAATGACCAGGCCACTACATTGTGGTAGTTGGTGTAGCGTTGGAAGAATTCGCTCCAGACAGCCTGCTAAACAATTGATGGATTTCAAGGTAAATGTCCACCAAATCCGGCGCTTTGGGCTTTGATTGGGTCGCCTTACCACTTTTTCCCATCTAGTTGTGTGATCTTCTAGGGATTCCATCCTAAATCCTTGTGAATAAAATAATTAATAATTCCAAGTGTAAATGACTTCGCACTAACAAAAAACATACAGTTTGATGGGACAAAGTAAAACAAGTTGATATGCGAATGAGATAACACAACTGGTGAGTGAATAATCACATAGTTTCATGTAATGATTAGAAATGAAATCCATAAAATATGGTAAGATCATGTTAAATGATGTTCATTCATTGAAGTGAAGGAAAAAATGATTAACTGGTACTTCTACCGTTTTGAAATAGATGGAGACACCTTTTTATGAAAACGTTGATGTTGACATGGTCAACACAGTCATCACTTTTTGAATTTAAAAACTAGTTTTGGTACTGACAATTAGCTTGTCAACAAAAATTAAAAATGTTGATACCCCAATTGTCAGGAAATGTCTTCGCAGGACCATATCGAATCACTAAAACGTTGATAGCTCTGTAATTTTCTATGTTTATTACAATTAATATGTGGACACTACAACTATCAACATTTTTTAAAAAATTAAAAAAACGAAGTTTATTGTGATAACAACTGGCTCCATGGGAATGTTGTTGATCAATGATGGCAGCAAGAAATCCCCATAGACCAATTTCCTTATCCATTATAAACATTAGCTCAAAATAAAGCTGACTCAAAATAAGGACTTCATCTTTTAAGAGATGTTTTTACAAACTTTTAACTTGAAAAATATAATTGTTCTAACAACTTTTATTTTTCGATGAATATTAGCAGAACCTCAAGGCCTTCGCTTCAGGCTTCAAGTCCCTTTGAATATTCATCCACACTTGCAAGATATTTATAAAAATATATGGATATGTACAATGAAACTTGAAAATCATTATGTGTTTAGGAGATACAATGCTTCAGGAAACGTCCATTGACTGGACCTCCTTGCAGGGATTATCCTAGCAGACCTTCTAAGATGAAACTGTTCTTACCCTGGAAAGTTGCAATTTTGTATAGCCCTTTCGAAATGTTCTCAAAATTCCCGTGTTTACCCTTATCTTCGATGTGGGCATCCCATTTTAAAACCATTAAGATTAATAATAATTAAAACATACAATTAAAATGAAATATATTAAAATATAAACAAATAATTAAAACAATTAAAATATAATATAATTTAAAAAGAATAAAATATAAATTAAAATTCAACAATAATTTAATAAACTAACAAATCCATAAGATCTGTCGGCAAATGCATCTCAAACATCCATTTATAAGAAGACCAATTTTCTACTAATCTTTCACATCCTGAAGATGAACAACCGTTGTCGGTTCGAAACGACGATCTAAACAAGCCTAATGCGAGATGAATCTGGAAGATGATATACACAATTATAAAGATCACAGAAACCTAAAATATGAAATAATCCTCTTTGGGAAACCAAGTCTAGAAAGAATATTTTCTAAGAATTGAATAACTACAAGGTCAACAACTTGTATGCTTGGAAGTGATTCAATCCACTTTGTTAAGTAATATGTCCTTGTCAAAATTCATCTCTGTTGTTCTAACGATTTCAAATGAATTTCACCTATAAATTCAAGGCCCCATTGTTGGAAAGGTGCCTCCACAGACATAGGTTTCAAAGGTAAAGACATTAGTTTTGACTTACCCTCAAACAACTGACATTTTTGAGAAAATGCTACTTCCTTTATAACATCATAAAATAGGGTAGGTCAAAAAAATCTAAAACATAGGATTTTATTTGTTGTGGCCTTCTAGTAATGATGTCCCCCACATGCTCCTTCATTAAACTCTTTACTCATTTTCTTAGCTTCGTCTTCTAGTAGGGATTTCAATAAAATACCCCGAGGGTCTTTCCAATACAAATAACAATTTAAAAGAAAATACTTAACATATTTCAATCTCAAAAATCTAGCCCGTGTCTTTTATATTCCTGGTGGTACTTGTAAACTCTATAGAATGTAAACAACCTCAAAATACCACTGACATTATTTAAAACAATCTTCAACTTTAACAACTGATTCTTCATTTGACAGATCTGATAATTCAAAGATAGAATTTATACCAAAAACATCAAGATTTGTTTCAGTCATTAATCTAGCTAGGCCTTGTCCTTTAATTAACTTGGTAGGTTTTATTTCCAAGTCAAACTCCAACATTTTAGCAATCCACGTCCCTCTTCTGCCATCATTGTCTAGATGTACTAAAATACTCTTTATTGCAGCATCTAGCACATATGAAGTCACATGAGAATGCAAAATAAAAAGTATAAAATATTTTAGTGCTTTGATCAGAGCATATGCCTATTTTTCTAGAATATTGTACTTTAGTTCAGCATCCCTCAATGCCCTGTTGAAAAAGGAGATGGGATATTCTTGACCTGCCTCATTCTTTTGAAGCAACACACTTGAGATGGTGTGTTCGGAGGCGAAAGATAAATTCATGAAATCCTCTGAAACAATTGGACTAATGAGTAAAATTTCTTGGCCTAAATCTCTCTTTATACCAATAAAATAATTCTTTGCTTGCTCATTCCACTTAATTTCGCTCCCTTTCTTAACCATACATGTTATTACTTTTAAAATTTCCACAAAATTTAGAATAAAATGCCACATAAAATTTACTTTACCTAAGAAAGGTTGCACTTCCTTCTTATTTCTTGGCTGCTCAATATTTTGGATTTAGAGAAACTCCTAATTTACTGCACTTGCTAAAAACTGTCCTCAAATGTTTCAGATGGGCAGATTCAGATTTTGAGAAAACAGTAACATCTTCTAGATAGATTACCACAAACTTATCTCTTTCATCAGCAAATGTGATGTCCATTGCGCGCTTAAAAGTAGTTTCAACGTTCATGAGTCTGAATGGCATCTTAGAATACATGGACGTACCCCACGATGAGGTGAATGTAGTCTTCTCCTGATATTTTAGGTCAACCAGGATCTGATTGTATCCTTAAAACCCATCCAACATGGAAATCCTTTCTGCACCAACCACCTTCTGGATAATGTGATCCATTTTCGACAAAGGATAATTATCCTTCAGTGAGACTTTTTTAAATTTATGAAATCCACACACAGACAAATTTCCTCACTTTTCTTCCTCACCGGCACCAATTTTGCTACCCAATTGGAAACTATGAGCGGAATGATGATTTTGCAGCAAGAGGTCTGTTTACTTCTTTTGCAATCAGTGGCAGTAGCTTCAGATTGATCCTTCTTAACTTTTGTCTAATTTATTTTTCATCTTCCTTAAGTGGTATAGTATGATGGATGATGGACTGATCATAAACACTGAAAGATTCATACCTCCAAGCAAATATATCAGTAAACTCTTTCAATAATTTTGCATATTCTAGTTTCTTCTCCTTTTTCAAAGTGTTGGAAACTTTAACTACCTTTGGGTCACTTTCAATCCCAAAATTATAATCCTCCATCTCACCATCACTTGACAGAATTCTTGGCTTCACTGCCATATCATTAGAATCAAATACTCTTTCTAAAGGTACCAAGCCTCTAGGAATAAAATTGTTACTTAGTTGAATAACTTCCTGTCCAACTACAACATTCAAAAGGATTGTTGTTTCAAAATTCTTATATGTGGTTTCATCTTCATGCTTTTCTATTGTGGTGTTGAGAAATTCATTTATTCTTTTCGGAAACCTTTTAATCTATTGATCATCTTCAAACACATACCATTGTTTTTTATTATCCGGAATTGAAGGTCTATGTCTAACAATCATCTCATACTTTTCTTTTGGATAATTTTGAATTCTGAAAGAACTAGCAGTTGTTGCTAAGGAATCTAAAATTCCATTCTCCTCTCTTGATACCAGTGAGATCTCATGTTCAGAAAAGAAGTTAGAAAATAAATCCCAAACTTCATTCCTGTAGGCTCTCATTCTTGAATGCTTAGTTTGATAGGTACCTTTGACTTGGTTCAAAATCAACTTTGAGTCCCAAAAAATGTGAATTTTATGTGCCTTTCTCTCTTAGCATATTTAACCCAATGATGAGAGCTCCATAGTCTTCTATGTTATTTGTAAAATCAAAACGCAGTTTAAATGAATGTAATTGACTTGTACAATCTGATGGAACAGTCCATACTCCTGCTTCAAAACCCTTATTGCAGGTGGAGCCATCAAAATGTAGTTTCCAGACTTCATCTTAAAATTTCTGAACCTACTCCTGCTAAATATTAATTTCATTTATTGTTGATGTTTCTCCCTAAAAACAACAATCATTGAAGAAAATTTGTGATCCTAGCTCTGTGTCTACTACATAGATTGGATGATTATCCGGCTGGGTTCTGTTCCTCACCATATAGGCCATTTTAACCTCTGAATATAATCTTTTCATTTCACCAAACAATGGTATAGAAGCATAGGACATGTCCATATGTAAAGTTCCTCCCAATATCATTGCCCAAGATTGGGATAAAAACATGCCAAAGTTGGCTGGAATGTCTGCTACTACTATATCCACCAATAAAATCTTAGCAAGAATGGTGACAACCAAATCCTTTATCAACCCTAGGCATTTGACCTTTCTAGAGTCAAAGGAGAACAAATCTTTATAGGGTCTGGTAATTTGGAGCCCTAGATGGTCCATGAATAACTTAGGCATCAGGTTATGTGAGCCTATGAAGTCTAACATGGCATTGTGAGGAATCATATCATGTACATTTAGACTTACATAAAATGGGGGCGCATCATCATTTGAACTATTGACATGTGGGCCAAACACAAATTCAGAAGCATCATCATCTAGGTTCAAAGAATCTTGTGAATTTATGTTGACTTGATAAATTTTTGAATTTTTAATCATAGTATAAATTATTTTCCTATATTTCTCATTTCTTAAAAGTTCAGCAAAAGGGATGGATACTTTTAGACTCCATATTAAAAGTTGGTTGTTATTTTTCTACATCTTTGGCCTCCTTTCTTGCTTCTTCTGTCTTTTTCAGATTGTCCTTCTTTGTCTCCCCTGGTTTCTTCAAAATCTCGTTTTTGGGTTCAGTTGTTGTCTTTTGTGGCAAAGATTTTATGGGAATATTCCAGTTCCTGAGGTTATACTGCCTTTGAAAATCCGCCACCACATTATTATACCCCTATTGATAAACAACCGAATCACAGATATGAACACTGTCTTTTTCTCCTAAGCATCCAAAAAAAAATGTCATGTTCTTCTCTTTTGGCAAACAATTGGGTTTCTTTTTCATCGAAACACCCAATCTAACAACCTTCTTCATCAATATTATCGTCATCAACAAAATATTATGGAAAAGGAGGTCGAACAATAGGATGTTGTTCTTCAGGAGCTTTCTTCTCTCTAAGCTGATTTTGAGCAGCCTGGGGTCTCCTGAAATTAGGATTTATGACTTGAGGTTGATTCTCACCTCCTGGAGGAGTCAATTTATCCACCAACTTCTCCATAGTTTTCAGTATCAAGATGAATCTTCTTTGAAACCCACCATCCTTTCAACCTTAATTTTTGCTTTATTTTCCAATAAATTAGACTCCATTCCAATTGCATTACTCTACATTTTCTCTAAAGTAGAAGGATTCCTTTCACAAAGCTCATTTTCCAAATCAACGTCAAAACAACTAAGTTAGTGTAATAAGTCCAAACCAGGAGACGATTTGATTTTAGCTGGGATAGAATTATAAATCTTATTAAATATGACTATGAAGTCTTGTACATATTCTTTCGTGTTACTTTTAAGGGCATCATACTCAGCTAAAATATGCAAGAGGTTCTTTTTCACTTCCCATCTAGCGAGGAACAACTGTTCAAATTGTTGGAACGCATTAATACTAGATGTAGGTAATGATCTGAACCATTTCTTTACCTCACCTACAGACTTTGTGAAAAAAGTATGAGTTTGACATCCTCATGGTCAACTTCTTCTAGATCTATAAAATTAATAAGTTTATTTGCATATTGTTGAGTTGTGTAATACCCAATACCGTCAAATTGAATAATACATTGTCCATAATTTTATGGGAGGTCATGGATCTGACCCCGAAGATCAAAGGGTGAATATCAGGTAGTCATAGAGCTGATATGTGAAATTATACTAACAACAGGAGTATGGACAAAAGAAGTCACATGTAATGAGATTATTGGAATGGAAGTTGATGGAATAGTCTTTTGAAAACCTCTAGAGGAAAAATAAGCAATTGTGGTAAACAATGATGGGATGAAATTTTTTTTTTTTGGAGATTTAGCAACAAATTCTTGAAGTTCCTGAACTTTTTGTTCCAATATATGGAAATGAGACCAAATCTCAAAATATTGGGGTAAAAGTTCTAGTTCTGGGATAGAGGGCCTAGGGGTGAACATCTTAAGATCTGTTGTATATAGAACAATGTCTTTAAAACTACCCTCGGACTTAGATCTGAGTAAGTTACTTTCAAAATTTGATATCTAGCACTAACTATTTAAAAGTTTCAAGCTTTATAGGTAGAGAGAAAGATCTTTCTAAATCAACTGTACATGTTTCCCTAGGAGTGTTTTTCTGAACAAATTTTCTAGGCTTGACAAAACATGAGGTGGATTTGGATCAGGGTTTCTCTTAGTATAAACACTTGTATGAGACAAAACTCTGTCAATAAGAACCCTTTAGATCATAATGTGGAGTCGTCAGAGCAAACATCTTGCAAACAAATTGATATACAAATATTTGTTTTCCCTAAGAGATCTAATCTTTGACAATCAAATTGTTAGGGGAAAAAATATGCTTCTCATTCCCTAGTGTTGAAGGCTCGGAAAGTCCTTGCCTCAACATCGTGGAAACCACCCAGATGGGAACTTGAATACCATTCCTTTTCCATTTGGGATAACGTTCCGAATGGGGATATAGGGATCAATTTCTCGTTCAAATATATAACAGAGCTTGGGTTGTTATATAGATGGGGTGAAAACTATTTGATAGATTAAAATTGAATGAAAATAAATATATCTATATACTATCTATCTATTTCTAGGGGATATAACTAACTTTGCATATGTGTATTTCAATAAATTTTTCTTTATAATGAAGACAATATAGACCATCAAAATTAAAAGAGTTAATAAAGCAAATTAAAGATAATTAATTGATTAAATAATTTAATCAATTAATTATTAAGAACATATCGCATAAAAATTATACCATTTCATACATACAACTAAAGATAACAATTAATACACTTTTCAATAGTGAAACAAACCTTAACTGAGTTGTGATATTGTATATAATAAAACAATGATAAAAATTAATTGACTTTTAAACATAAAACATAGCATTAATAAAAGACAATAGTACCACATATATCAATGCTCTGCTTATGGAAGATGAAAGTCTCTGGCCCAACCTTTCTATTAAAATTATCAAAGAAATACAGAAGTGAAAGTTCCTTGAGTCTTCTTACAAAAATTTTGAACCCCTTCTCTAAAAACATGAGAGGGTATTTATAAATAGAATTCATACTATCCAAATAGAAAATGAATATTTTGTTGAGGAGGTTGAAACAAACACTCCTCGAAATAGGGAAAAAAAGAAGAAGATAAAAATAGCTTCCGTTTTAACAAAGAACTAAAGATGGTAAGTTGACTGCTCTCCCATTTCCTCTCATAATCTGTAAATAGCTTCCATTGGCTTCAATTCTAGGGGATGAGATGGCTTGATCTACATATTTCCTGAAAACAAGGCATATGAAAGAGGTGGGAGCATGTATTCAATTGTATTAACAAGGCTGCGAAGTACTAACCATTGTACATAGGGCTTTACCAAAAACTGCTGATGATATTCAAGATTTAACTTAGATCATTTCTTGATGCTATCTTCTTTTTCCTCTGATTTTTTATGCCAATACTCCATGAGTGTTTGAGTATCTGGCAAGCATTCTTCTGGGCACTCAGTAATTTGGTAATTTGGCTTGCTAGGTCTCTTTCTTTGTAAATTGCTTCTTCAACCTGCTTTATTCTAATATCCAAATCTCTGAAAAGAAGATCTTTGTATGAAACTTGTATTTTGGGAATATTTGCTTTTATTCCATTTGAATTGTCCTGCCAAGTGATGAAATCAGAAATCTTGTTGCTGATATCTTCATAGTATGTTCTTAATTCAGACATTTGATTAGTTAATGAGTCACTATTTTTGCAAAGGTCATTGATGACCTTTAATTTATTACAAAAGTTTACTTGATGTTGTGTGATGAGAGCATTAAAATCTCCATCTTCTTTTCTAAATCCTTTAATATCAGCGTCCTTCTGTATTTGAGTTATTCTAAGTTGAATTTGGTCAATGTGTGCATTTCGGCTCTGAATATCAGCTTCATTTTGAATTTTCAATTGATCAAACTTAGTTTGTAATTTTGACAACCTGAGTTTCCATTCCTGCTCTATATCATGTCTTAAATTAAGTAATGTTTGTTCTAGTTGCAATATTTTTCCATCTTTTTCTTTAACTAGTTGTTGAACTTCAGTAGCTTTGAAAATGGTAGTCGTAGCATAGGCTCCTGCATATTTCGAAAGATTATCTAAATCATTAGATTAATTATCTTGATAATATTTCCATACCACATCTAATTAAATTTTTCCAGGAAGAAGCTCTTGAGAATGTTACATTCTTCCTTTCTTCTTCTGTCGACTCACAACAACACGATGTTCAGGACTATAAAAAATACCAAGAGGTGAAATATCTTCTACTCCGAGGACGATCTCAGAGGTGGGGACTGCCGGGATAACTTATTTATAACTTATTTGACTTGATGACTCATTTACAGAAGACTTTGTCTTACTGGCTACAGGAGTCTTATCTATCTCCATTGAAGTTGAGTCCTGCACTTCCTTCTCTTGTGTGCTATCTAGTTCTTTGTTGAACTGATCCCATACTTTATCGAGCTCACTAGTAGACAGGAGCTCTTCTATTTGTTTCTCTGAGAGTGCAGTAGTGGGTGTTTCTTGTTTCTTTTGTAGATGACGACAAAGATTTTCCTATAGGCAATTCTAGTTGTAAAGCAATTAGGCATTCAGAAGGAAGTTTTTGTAGCCTTTTATTTATGTACTCTCGGAATAAGACAAAATCATCGGGGCCCAGTCAAATTTGTGTTAAATGTTCCACTTGTCTATATGACTCACATGTCTCAAAAAAATCATCAAAATCATCAGGTTCATGAACAAATGGCCTTATTTTAACTTGAGTAGTGAAATCATGAATGACCTTTTTAGGGTCATACTGTCTAGGAGGAATAGTGGGGAGTTGCATGCCTTTGATTTGTTTGATTTCTAGGATAGCATGATTGTAATTTTCAAGAGCATAAACTCCACATTGAATATGGAATTGTAGCCAAATAGCCTTTTTGGAGTCTTTCAAGACTTTAGTTATACCATGACCTACAGTCTGATAGGAAACTTCTTGGGCCAGAAGCTTATCGAGAACATAAATAGGAAGAACATGTGGGGTCACAAGACTCCCAAATACTCTAACATAAGTGAAATTTTCTTCAGTAAACCAACTACGAATAGTAGTGAAGTCTATCGTGGCTTCTTGAGACAACATGGGGGAATTTCGATAAAAAATGACTTTGTACAAAGGCAACATTACCTTATTGTAAATTCTGTAAAAGTGAGGTTGGTACTTAGATTCCCATAGGATATCATGATATAAGTGAATTGGTGTAGGGTCTTTGAGTGTCCATTTCCATCCTATTGAAGGAAAAACAAAAGAGAAACAAATAGCATCCATAATATAGGAACTCATATAAAAATTTGGCATGATTCTTTCCGAAACATTGTGCTTTTGCCTATATTCTAATATTTTGGACGCAATATTGTCAGACAATATAGTAGCCCAATCCATTACTTCAGAATTAGAAGCAGCTTGAACCAAGGGAACCCATTCAACTTTAATTTTTTTTGTGTTCGAAGAATCAAACAATCTACATATCATAGCAGCAACATAACCGAAAAGGCCAACAAGAGAAGATAAAGAATACATACCCTTATTATCATGCTTGTGCTTGCATGGGTCTTGTCTCCATTATAATGGGATATGATTCTAATTTGTTCTTCTGTGCAAATATTTTGAGAAATTGCTTGTCGTAAATATTTTGAGGGTCTAGAAAATGATACATCCTCTTCAAATCTGCAGCTTTAAAGGATCTTACTATCGTTTTCCTTGACGTCAATAACGTCTTGTCTTCAATATTCACATTATCTATCATCCACTTAATCATATCTGCATAGGGTAAGATTTTAGGCCACACAGTAATTCGGTGAAGAAAGGAATTGGTGACATCAGAGAAGGTGGCCTTGGATGATGATGAGGTGTCATATGTTGCTTTCTTAACCGCTACTACTCTGAGGTTTTCTTCTTCAAATAGATTGTACATTGAATCCCAAGAAGAAGTACCAGAGTCTGGCGTGCATGTGGTGTCTGTGAATAACGAAGCCATCTCTGTTGCTTCTGGTTTGAATTGAGTTACTTTTGTTTGACCAGATGACCCTTTTCCTTTATTTCCTGCTTTGGACACTTCAACGGAATGTCATTTATTAGTATTATCATGCATAAAGGAAATACAGAGGATTGTTTTAGATATCTAAGGATGAAAGCACACACAGGAAAAAATATATACATTTCAAATAACTACTTTCCAATTAAATCAATTTCGTCAACCGAGGAACATTAAAACCATTAGATTTGAAATTTAATGAAAATCTAAGTACACACGGATCCTCATTAAGTGGAGCTTAGTCAACAATTTCACATTGCAAATCTTCTTTGGAATTATTTCATTTGAAGTAATGTCATGATCTGTGATGTGAGATTTGCGATATGAAATATCACAGACATGCATTAGAGATTAGGCAATGTTTCTTTTATATCGCAATCACAACATAGAGATGTATGAGCTAATAAAGAGTCGGTAGGGATGTGCGACTCGCGATCTTTGATTTGTGATAATGACGTGTCTTTGTGGCGGGTCCAATGAAGCTTTATGTGTGGGAGCACATTTTTTCTTTGTTTTCTTCATTTTATTAAGGGAAGATTTATTTGCAAATGATATCTCATATCACAATGTTTGATAAGGGATATTATCATGACTTCTAATCATTTTGAAATGCGTGATTTTATTTAAAAAGTAAACCTAAGTTATTCAACTAGGACTTAAACCTAAATGATAACCGAACATGACATCTTTTGGGTTTTTTGGAATTTTTTGGAATATAAATCTAAAGAAAACTCTTAAAAGGGTCCCCATTATTTAAATGTTCTATCTATAAATAATATGGGATTGTTGGGTACCACAACACCTGGAGACAACACCAAAACGTTATCACTTAGGGAAAACCCTAGTTGCGGGAAAACCCCTAAGGTAACCTTAGAACCTCTTTTAGGTTGAAAGTTGGCCCTGAAACCCAGAGAGGGATCTCTCCATAAAGCTCAACTACTCTATGGTCACTGTAGTAGAAGGTTTCCACAATTGAGTTCGGTGGCCACAATTAGATCATAGGATGAAATTGGTTGGGAAATTTACAAAACAAACCATTGGGTATGGAGTCCAATTCTAAACAAGTAAAGCTACAGATCTAATGAGAGAGCTATAAAAATCATGATAGAAACAATTCTTTCACTGTTTGAGAAATTGGAAGAAAGAGAAACTGGAATGAAATAAAGTTTATAATTGACTGAGACAACAAATACTAATGACTGATAAATATAAGAAAGGAGCATAAATGAAATCCAATCTTAGATATTAACTTTTTCAGACATGAAATAAATTTTGTATAACAAAGATGAAATTGACAGGGAACTACAACACATGAGTTTCCTACAAAAAACTCAATAAAATAGTAAATATATTCAAGGCTGCTCAAATATACCATAATGAAAATATGTTTTTTGATAAAATTCCAACCCTTCTTCATTCTTCATAAAATGTTTTATAGAAATTAAATAAATTGTCTGTAAAATAATAGTGTCCATAATCATTACAATAATCTGAGATATCTAAAATATCTTCAAGTTCATGCATGTAAAATATAAAAATTAGACACATTCTATTTTTCCTAAAAAAACTATAGGAAAATATGTTGATATGTAGGTGAAGTAAAATATCTCTCAAACTGTCTTCCTTGGAAAAAGAAACTGGCCCCTATCTGGTAGCTCAGCATCCTAGCTGGCAAAACAGGTCCCTCTACAAATCAGGCCCAAAACTCCTCCAAAACTACTTTTCTTTTCATCCTTCATTCTTTTGAATCTCCTAGAAAAACATTGATATTGTTGTTGTCAGCATCATTGGTTTTTTATTTGTAGCTTTCGCTGACAGGCTAATTCACGGCATTTTCGTTTCCACCTGATTTCAAAATCGTTAACAATCAGAAGGTCAACATTTTCCCCTGTTTGAATATTGTCGACAACAGAGATGTCATCGCTCCCTCTTTGCTCCAAAATCGCTAACAGATAGATTGTTAGATTTTGTCCCTATATCATTTTGTATCAACTTCCACACATAGTTTTCACCCCAAAATAGTTGACAGCGTATCTGTCAACATTGTCAAAAACGTTGATGATGGAAATGTCAGATTTCCCGAATATTCTGCTACATAAAAAATTATAAGGCCGATTGCCAGCGATAAAATGAAAACCATGTTTCATGAGATATATAGGAAAAAATCTAAGTTTAATCCCCCAAACATCTTGGCTTAGGGTACTAGCATCCCTGAGAAATACATCCACCTTCTCTGATCTCTGCTTTTTGCTCTGTCTTGTCTCCATGGGTCCCTTTTTTATAGTTTCTCTACCAATGCTCTTCTTAGAGCTTGTAGCCTTCTTCCTGTTAATAATGAGTTCCTTCAGTGGCATTTTGTCAATGTCAATCACCTCCTTGGCCAACTCTGGGCTATTTTTGAGTTTGATCTTGTATCTTAACTTGTTAGTTAGCTTCGTATGTCTATTTCCACCCTTGAAGACATCAGGAAATGTCTCCTCCTCTTTGCTTTCAACCTTTTGTTCTTTGCCCTTAGGATCATCTATTTTAGCTATGTCTGCAGGGGAATTTTTGGAAGGTGGAGTCACAGCATAGAAAGAGCCAACATCAACAGGTGGGTTCATAGGGGGTACAGGGTCTGGTTTATGAAGCCATGCACTTTTCCTCTAGCAAACTTTAGTAATCTTTGGACCAGATGATGTAGATGGACTTCTAGGTTTACTTGGCTAGGAGGAGTAGATTTTTCTATAGATTCACAACTCATGTAATTTCCTAAAACACAATACAAGAATATACTCTACTCTTTACAGCGGAAGCCCATAAATATCAATGAAAACAATAATCGACAAGAGGAAAATAATCAATGGCACATAAAACAATATTTATCTAGGGAAATCCACAACTCAAAACCCCTACTATCTATATTGCATTAATCATAAATTTGAGTAGAAAATACAAAGATTGTTCTCACTAGAACAATTTCTGCACAATTATGATCAACTCTCTACTCACAAGCTATCTCAAGGAAATCCTTAGTCTCTTTTGCTGCCCTCCAAGCCCCTATTTCCTTGTGCCATTCCTAGAGGAATTAACCTTTATTTAATGAGGAAGTCCTTCTTCCATAATTGCACAATCCAAACTGAGGTCCTTCTTTTGCATGCATTATCTGTACAACTCATAAAAATGATAGTACATTGTCCTTGCACTCTAGTCTCAACTGGGTCTTCCTCTGAACTGGCATGCATGCATTTCTCATGAGTGAATATACAATTATCTGGAGTAGCACCTGAGGATACACTAGTGCACCAACTTACTACTAGACCTCTACTAGTTCCTCCAACAGTTAGAACTTGTTTAATTGTCTATAACTCAACCAAACTTAGTTATCTAATTACAACTCAAATAAATTCAGTTTGGACCCCTAAAACTTAGGGATCACACTTACATGACTCCAGATAGACTTCCAAATCGAATTTCCTAAGTTAATTAGGTTAATTATACTTAATTAACTATTGCAAATTGTTATGAGAAAATAATTACAAATTAATTCACAATTTAGTTCAAGGAAAAATTAAATTTGAATTTCTCGATGCGATTTTTAACATTTCTAGATGCTATTTTTAACATTTCTTGTCGTTCTTTTCAACAGGAGGGGGCTATATAGGAGCTTGATTTTTAACTTGTTTTCCCTTTTTGTCAGTCTATGGTCTGCCTCTTCTTCTCTTAAGGGGTTGATGTTTAAAACCTTTCCAAAAAAGGAAATGATTCTAGGTTATTTTTGCCATAGCTAGTTTTCTTTCTATTATCAATTTTATTAGGGATTTGTGGTATATAAAATGAGAGGAGGGATTTTTACAGAACCTGAACCTAGCTTCCATATGTTTAAGGCTCTTTAAAAATTAAAAACATGGACTAATTCTGATTTGACCAACAATATGTGCTAGAAAATAAAAATGGTAGAGGTTTACTCGATTAAATCGTCCTTCACAAGTAAAACATTGTTGACAAAGGCATAAAGGGACATGCCATTTTTCCTACAACCACTCCTTTAGAACTCCAACCATCCAATTTTTCCTTATGAATCCTTCTTTGAAGAAGAAAAAGACAGTAATCCCTGCCAAAACATGACTATGGAAATTCTTCTCACTATCCATTGGTAAGGTTGCAGCCTCAACAATGGTTTTCTCTATAACTGGAAATGACAAGCCTCCCACCTCCACACAATTCCCATCAAAACCCTGTGCAAACGACCAGGCCAATGCATCGTCATAGTCATTGCAACGGTGGAAGAATTCTCTCTAGCTAGCCTGCTGAAACAACTGATGAATTTTAGGGTAAATGTCCAACAAATCCATCTTTGGGATCTGACCAATTCGCTTTACCTCCTTTCCCCATCTCATTGTGTGATCTTCCTAGGAACACAATGGTTAACAATGAACAAAACGGTTAACAATGACAAGTGTAACTGACTCTGCACTAACAACAAACAAACAGTTTGACAGGACAAAGTAAAACAAGTTGATATGTGGATGAGATAACACAGCTAACGAGTGAATAATCATAGGGTTTCCGGTTATGATTACAAATGAAATTTGTAACATATGGTAAGATCATGTTAAATTATGTTCATTCATTGCAGAGGAGGAAAAAATTATTAACCGATACTTTTACCCTCTCGAAATAGATGGAGACACCTTTCAATGAAAATGCTAACACTGACGTGGTTAGCATCGTCATCACTTTTTAAATTTAAAAATTGGTTTTGGGACTGACAATTGGCTTATCAACCAAAATGAAAAATGTTGATACCCCCATTATCAACAAATTTCTTCATAGGACCATATGAGATCACTAAAACACTGATAGCTTCACTATCAATAGTTTTCCATGTTTATTACAATTAAGATGCTAACACTGCAACTGTCCGCATTTTCTAAAAAATATTTTAAAAACGAAGTTTATTGTGATAACACACTATCCTCAGTGGATTATATATATACATATATATGCAATAAAATTATTCAAAAAAATGTTGGTACTCTTCCCTCATTACATCTTCATGTTCCCATGTATCATCTTCAGGATCGAAATGGGTCATTGCACCTTTACCAAGGCAATGGATTGATTCTATAACACCTTGTCCCTCTTGCCAAAAATTCAAACTAGTTGGACCTAAAATTATCCCTTGGGCTTCACCTATTCTTATCAACATAATGTTTTTATCTATCATGGGAAACCTTCAAATTCTATATAATGCTTATTGCTTTCTCTTCCATTTCCTTAAGCCAGTTTGAACCAACAATGGCCATATCAACTAGATTGTACCAAAGCACAGGTGAATTAAGTTTTCTCCCATATAAGGCCTCGAATGGGCTCATCTTCGAAGATGCTTGGTACCCATTATTATAAGTAAACTCCACCAAGTTTCAAGTATTCCTCCCACTTCGATGGTCTGCCCATCACATACATCCTCAACATATGTTCAATAACCTAATTGACTCTTTTTGTTTGTCTATCTAACTCTGGATGGTATATTGTGCTAAAATTTAAATTAGTTCTAAATCCCTTGAATAAACATGTCCAGAATTTGAATGTAAACTCGAGATCCCTATCTCAAATAATTTCTTTGGGAACACCATGTAACTTGAAAATTTCCCTCATGTAAATCTCAATAACGTTGGCTTCTTTGTGTATTGACTACATTGAAATAAAGTGGGCAGGATTAGTGATTTTAACGGCCACAACCATGATAGAATCATGTTTCCTTGTAGTTATAAGAGAATTTGTAATGAAATCGATAGAAAAAATCATTCCCATTTACACTTAGGACTGGGTATTAGCTATATAAATCCAACGGGGTGTCTATTTTCAATTTTAACTTTTTGACATTCCAAGTACCTGGCTATATAATCAACTACTTATTTTTAGTACCTGGCCAAAAGCATTGTTTCTTGATTATCCAAAGTATTTTGGTATCCTCAATTCCTAACATAATGTACTCTATGCACCTAATTTAAAACTAAATTTCTTAGCCCCTAAGAGTTTTGCACATAAATCTTTTATTTATACAAAAGTATTCCATCTTGTCCTATTTTGTAATCCCTATCCCTGGGATGCAATTTATCTTTCTATAGGTTTCTTTTTATTTCCCTTTATTGCTGGACTTAATTTCAAGCCTCTAAAATTATGATTTTTAAATTAGATTTACATATGCTTATGCTTGTAGCATACATTATATGCAACCTTCTGTTGAGTGCAAGCCACTTTATTTTCCTTACCCTTTATATGCTTAATTTCAAATTCATAATCAACCAAAAATTCCACCATCTAATTTTTCTGGCATTAAAATTTGAATCTCTTAACAAATGCTTCAACCCATTGTGGTCAATTTGTAATTCAAACAATTTTCCCACGAGGTAGTGCTTTCACATTTTCAAGGCATGTATAATGGATGTCAACTCCAAATCATGAGTGGCATAGTTCCTTTCACACTCTTTTATCTTTCTAGATATATAACATATCACATGCCCATTTGCATGAGAACTCTTCCAAGCTCCTCTTTGCATGCATTTATGCACACAAGGAAGTCTTCATTTGGATTAACTATATTCAATATAAGTGGATTTGTTAACAATCTCTTTAAATGCTAAAAGTAATCTTCACATTTATGGGACAATTCAAATTTTACACCTTTCTTTTGCAAGGAAGTAATAATATGGGTTATTTTTTAGAATCCTTGAATACATATTCTATAGTATCCTACTAAACCCATAAAAGATCCCCTCCTCTAAAATGATATGTCCTAAATAACGAATTTGTTTTTGATAAAATAAACATTTCCTCAAATTGGCATACAATTGACACTCTCAAAGTAATTGTAAAACCCTCCTTAAGTGTTGTTCATGCTCTTCCCCGAATTTAGATTACACTAGGATGTCATCCAAGAATACAATAACAAACTTGTCTAAATATTTCCAAAGAATGCCATTCATGAGGCACATGAAAACAATCGGTGCATTGTATATGCCAAATGGTACTGCTAAAAACTCATAATGCCCATATCAAGTTCGAAATTTTTTCTTACTGATGTTCTCTTCCTTAATCCTTACCCGATGATACCTCAATGTTAGGTTGATTTTTTAAAACACCTTAGCTTCCTTGAGCTAGTTAAACAAGTCATTTATTCTTGGCAAGAGTGTTATTTATTCTTCATTGTGACTTTTTTTAGCTCCCTAAAATCAGTACATAGTATTAGTGGACCATCCTTCTTTCCAACAAAAAGAATCGGGGTACCCCAAGGTTATACACTTGGGTGTATGTACCCTTTATTGAAAATCTCTTGTAGTTGCATTTTTAATTCTTTAGGTTCTTGTATGTTCATTATATATGGTGATTTGGACATCGAGAAAACTCTAGTACCAAGTCTATATTGAAGTCACTATCTCTTTTAGGTGGAAACATTGGAATTTCACCAAGCATATCTTTAAATTCGTTAAGTATTGGGTGGTCTTTAAGGCTTGGTGCCTGATCCTCAGCTATCTCCCATGTGGGATGCATAAATTTGACACCCTTTTCTAAAATATCTTTAGTTGTATAGAAAATATTCCCCTAATAGAAATTGGCCTTATAATTCCTTGTACTTGTATCTGTTTCCTTTCTTCATCAAGGAAATTAAATGCTTTATTATAACAATATAATATTGCACGATGTTTTTCCAAACAATCCAAGCCAATTAGGCAAGCGTATGATCATAATAGTATTCTATTTAAATATACATTTTTATCTAACCCATTCATATTTATGAGATATTCTTTTATAGGTTCAATTATTCTCCTTTTAGCTCCTATAGAGAATTGAATTAACCAATCCCTACGATGCTTGGTTTTCTTTAAGTTAAAATTTTCAATCAGCTTGATCAACATAACTATGACTAGCTCCATAATTAACTGGAATGGAAATGGGTTGATTATTTGACTTACCTTCCATTTCGATCATGTGTGACTATTGCTCAGGCTATCTATTGTCCAATACTACATAGATCCTAGGTATGCTTCTACCCATGCCCTCCATTGTATCAATGCCTTGGATATGATGTATAGTCCTCATTTTATCTTCATTGTGAGGGAAATCCTTATATAGATGGTCTCCTCCACAACCCCAGCACCTAATGGACTGAAATTTTGATCTCTTACTCAAGAATCAATCCCCTTTGGTAAACTATGGGATGGCTGATTTTGTTTATTTGCTTGAGGATTTCTCTCAAAGAATGAGGGCTTGAACCCCTTCTTCCTTTGCCCCATATTTCTTCTTTTCTTTTTATACCAAGTTCTTTGGAAGGATAGTTTATTTTTTCCTTTCTCATATAGGTGTTTTTCCTTCCTCGTAGCTTCACCCAAAGTCCTCAATTTTTCAAATTTGATTATGTTACTGTAGAATGGTAGTAACCCACTCACGTATCTCTATATCTTTAGCTTTTCATCCCTGATAAAATCTACATACCTAAACAATTCAGTTAATTTTCATCCATATTAGTCCATTGTCATGTTCCCCAACTTGAGTTAAAAAAACTCCTAAATTTTCCTTTCATAGCAATACTCAGATAGGTACATCCTTTGGAAGTACTTTTTAAAATTCTTCCAAAATCTGTTTTTTGTCCAAATGTTTTACCTCTTTGAGTTGATCCCACCACAAATTCGACTTCCCCTTCACGTGATAGATTGTAATTCATGAATCTATATTTCATGAGTAATAATGTAGTTGAAGGTACTTTCTCATTTCAAGCAACCAATTGTCAACCTCTTCTCCTTTCTTGTGCTCCCCCTTAAATTTGGGAGGTTCGATCTTCTTGAGCTCTCCTTGTAAACTATCCAAGTCAAATATCCTTAGATGACTTCCTTGATGCATGATTATGCATCCCGAAATCACTTCTAGAGTACCTTAAACCTCCAGCATTCTTCTCCCTAACTCATGAGTCATGTTCTTGTACCTGCCTAGAATCAGATCTCTCATCCATTCTCATCTATAATTTATTTAGGATTTATAAAATATGAGTATTAATTATTTATTATTCCCTTATCATTGTTTCATTATCAACTTTGTAGTTGAGCACCTCCATTTTGAGGCTAATATTCATCGATCTAACCTCTTCGTTATGCATTATACCTTATCATTATTCATTATGCCCATGCTAATATTCATTGATCTAACCTTTTCTTCATGGTTTTAGGACCCTTGAGCATCCCCCATACTCCCAATCCTCGTGTTGGTCCTACATTATAGGTCACCTGTAGCCTTCTTTTGAAATTTCGAAGAAATTTCCTATCTGGATTAAAATTTTTTGGGTTAATAGGCATATTATCCTTCTCAATATATTTCTATTAACTATATGTTTTCCCAAATCTGGGTCTCGAAATGGAAGTTATGGCCTCTAACAATTTTGGCCCAATTACCCCAATTTCCCTTATTCTATTACAACAACTCTTTCTAATTTTCTGAATAATTATGTATTCAAATTTTCAAATCTAGTTTGATGGCTAGGTTCTATGGTCCCATAGTTTCCCATTAGCTGCTTTAGTGCCCCAATATGAGCTCTAGTTACTGAGGTACACCCTTTTGAAGTGACTATATACCCTATTTTTCCATCATGTTGTTCCCATCATAACTCCTTCATATTAAATATGTTTCACAATTGTAGTATCTCGTTGGAAATATTTCTTCAATATATTTTATTTGAGTTGCAAACATTGCTTGTATTAGTATTGTATCATTGGTAAAAGCATTGTCATGGTTTTTTGCTACCTCAAAATGTTTTTTAGGCCCTAAAAAATGGCCTGTAAGAGGATGACTCAAAAAATTAGTGAAAGTTTGAGAAAATTCGCTAAAATTTCGGTTGGTTTACTTTTTTGTACCAATAAAATCCAGCTATAAACATGTTTTGTAAATGTATTCAGACATAAAGGCTTCCTTTGTGTGCCTTTGCTTCATTGGAAGGTAATTGGCTGTACAAATTTAAGTTTTAATTCCTATTAGGCATGAACTGGCCTGCATGGCTTCCCTTAAACACTTGGCATGCATGCAACCTTCCCTATTTACATTTTGATCCCCAATCAGGCCCCATCATCCATGTGGATGCTTCCATGTGGAAGTGATCGATTCGATATGACTATATGAAAGGTCCATTCTTCACTTTTCTCCCTTACAGATCTAAATGTGCCCAAATCTAGATCATCCTAGAACATGCACGGAGGTTTAAAGTGAGTTTCAACCTTAATGGAACTAATGGTTGAGGTTTCTCTTATTTGAAAACCAAGATCCACATCGTGCTCAAACTTGCATAGGGAATAAAACAAAGTTACACCCTTGATATATCCGACGACCATGATCAAATCAGATCAACGATCAACAACCACATTAGGATCCAACTTGCACGAGGAATAAAATAGAGTTACAGCCCTGATAGATCTAATGACCATGATCAAATGAGATCAATAGTCCATAAAGACATCAATATCCAACTTGTTTACGGAATAAAATATAGTTACACCCTCGACAGATCCAATGGCCATGATCAAACGAGATTAACCATCCATAATCCACATTGGGCTCCAACTTGCGCAAACGTTTACGATGCACCATCCATCCAATGGATCTAATGACTCAAGATCAATGCATTAGATGGTAGATATACACATCAAGTATAAACTTTTTGATTGTTTAATGGTGCAAAGAATTCCAGAAGAATCCAATGGATCACATTTCCTATGATCAATGGTTGTTGTGTGCATCATGCATTGAAAGGCATAACATTTTTCTTCACTACATCCACCCAATGGTGCCCAATAATGCTAGGGTCTGCCACCTAGACTTCTCACCCGCCAATTTAATGACCAGCACATCACCATCTCATTCTTTAATTAATTAATTAATTTTGTTTTGATATTTAATTTTATACTTTTATTTTCTGTCAATAATACTCGTTTTTTTTTGTCTGTTCTAATTTTAGCATTTATGTTGGTACAATTCACCTATCACTCCAAAATTTTTGAGCTTGCAACCATAATTTTATTCTTCACATTTATCATTCATGTGGATCTCATCTCAAATTGAGAATTTCATCCATCTCTAATCCCTGTGAATTCTATCAAATAGTTTCCCAATGACATATAAATTTTGTAGTAGTGAATTTTCGACCCGTATGGCCTAAACATTGTAACCTTGGGCTCTAATACCAGTTGTAACATTTTCGGCCACCTGTCGTCTCATTCTAGCCAACTACTAGTGCATTCCATCTATCTCTGGGCTTAAGTATACCCAATGACCCTGCAAAACCTAGGTTTCTCGACATAGTTTCCATTCATTTTAATTCTAGCCACGCCTCCACTAGTCAAATGAGGCATATTTTGATGTATATCACTACCGTGACCTATTTTTTGGAAATAAAATTTCATTTTATTCCCTAAATGGGTGTTATGCAAGCCTAAATGTACTCTAAATTCCATTTTTCATATACAAACATATAAATGTTCAATTTATTCTTCACATAAACAAAAATTATAACTCATACAAAGTACAAAAAATATACATAATTAATTATAACATATTCAATTAAGTATTAACAAAAGAACTTATCTAATTAAACAACCAATTAGTTTCACATCTCAAATGTTCCTCCCAACCGTAGACCATGTTGTTCATTTTCTCTCAACATTAGGTCACCCTTGTGTTGGGGCTTCGAGTCCATGGGGAAATAACTCACCCAAATCTAGGTACATTACAATATCATTAACCGAACAAGGTACTATTGCTGCAAAATCGAACCAACCTTGGAAAGGGGCACCCTACAAGGCTAATAATAGACCAAGAGATAACAATGGAGTGATGGCCCATTGTCACCAAAACCAAAATTCCCTACTCTTTATGGATTTTCACCAATAAGAGGAGTCTTGATATGTTTATAGGTCACCTAATAGGTATTCTAAATTTTGGGGTGCATGGTGACTTAAAGGCTTTCAAGAAAAAGACACAATTTTTGGTTTAAGAATCACTTTATGAAGACAAGAAAATTTGATTTCCATGTAAAGGCCTAAAATGGCCAAGATATGACCCAGGGTTTGATTAGTTGGTTTATGTTTGGGATGAACCAAGGTCAAGATTCCAAGAAAGGGTTTCCAACAATGATTTTCAAAATGACAAAGGCACATGAAACCCTCAATAATCCCCCAAGTTGAAGCTAAATCCAAACTAGGCTTTTACCCTAGGGAAACAACTAGCACAAAGGAATTTATGGACGAGATTGAAGTGTATGCCCACCAAAATGTGAGATTTTGTGGAAACTATTATCCTCTTGATTTTTAGGCTCTCCAATCTTGACAATTCTTCCTCCCTAGAAATTCACACCGAGCTCCATCTTGGACACTTGGCCTTAAAGGGGTCGAATTAGGTCAAGAGGAAAAAGAGGTGTTGTAGTTGCTACAACAACCCTCCAAAATTCTCGACCTAATCTAATTTTTGAGACCCTATTAATTGCTCAAAATATCATACTTCTAAAATTTTCTAAGTGTTGAAGTCATCATGGGATTGCCTGAAACATCTCTAAGTAAAAGCACACTTGTTGTTTACAAGCCTAGTGCACTTCTTTTTTCTAGTGCAAACACACTTCGTAGAGATAGTCCAACTCTGAGGCTTATCGTATATATTTGCACTTGGTCACATATTTAAGTGTGAATGAGTTTCACATGTGGAGAAATATATATTAATGGGTGACCCCAATTGATAATTCACCATTTAATTTGTTCTCTTTGGAGCTATGCACATCTTTTCATCACGTATCCCTCTTCCTATCTGTTGGGTGTGGAGCTTGATTATCTTCTTGATTCACAGGTATCAACCGCATTGGACCCCAGTTCCTAAACAAGGCGACA
>APFE030354978.1:2099-41446 GCA_000404065.3 Pinus taeda | reverse complement strand
TTGTTACAATTGGTTCCACTTGGAGATTTCTTGGATCTCTTACTCATCCCTAGGCGAATTCAGAGAGGCAAGTGGCATAGGAGAATTTTCTAGAAGATTACATGAGCAACCACCTAGCAAACTGTCTCGGACATTTTTCCATCCTCGCCTATTGCACCCTATAGAAGGCCTAATCAGTATGCATCACACCTGGCCAGTGTAGCAGTCATCATGGTTCAGTTTAGGCCAATTCTGGATGGTTTCTCAGGTGGAAATTTTGGGGAATGATGTAATCAGATGACCATGTTCTTTTGGGGTATGAAACAACTCTTTTAGGGGTTGATGAGCCCTAGTTTATCAACATATAAGAAGTGCCCAAATATGTCTATGACAGTTTCCCCCTAAAGCATGAAGTCGTAAATCTTGATGTCGGGTGAAATGCTTTATCGTGACGATCCGAGGTTTCGAACTGGAAGGTGACCTGCATAAGTTACAATATAATACATCATCATAATATAATTTTCATGATCTAGCTGAGGCGGGCATTCCCATGCTCAACTTTATAAATTCATTTCATGTACATAGATTAGATAGTCATCGACAGATGCAGACTGGTGATTCTTCAGATGTAGAGTCATCATCCTTGGTTCGGATGACCATCTGTGTAGTATCTTTGTACATTTGATGTTTTTATATCCCTGAATATATCGCAGCCCGGATGGATGAAACTAGATCTAGGGTCTTCAAACTAATTCAATCTTCGCTCGATGTACAAGTCAATCCATGTGAAGAGATGTTCTGAAGTCGAACATGGAAAGACATCGCCTGATTACTAGCCAATAATGTGAGCTGTTAACATGAGCGAGAGGAATCACCGATAATGATAATGACCCTCAAGGTGCTACAATAAAATTCACGTGGTGTGAATATATGATCCGATGTCGAACACCACGCAAAATCTTTCGGTCGAAGGTCATTGATGTCAACTTGTCGCCGGAAGTGAGAAACTTGCCATTGAGGTATGCAAGATTCAAAGCATTGAAAGGGGTGTTTCTAAGTCAACTTCTTGGATAATAAACTGATGTTGACAAGAAGTGACTCATCGTAGGAGGGCCTTGATGTATCTCACATCTACAACATGAAACGAAGAAAATGATTGCTAGAGGTGAAAACGATCTGACGACACAAGGTTCAGGAATGGTGGTCATGAAAGATGAAGGTATTGTAGTGGATGAGGCATTAACTGGATTGTGGTTTCTCAATTGAATGACTTCTCTTGAACATGTTGGCGACACTGAGATGGATTGGTAGCGTTAACCCCAGAAGATGGATGGTGTGGAAGACCAATGGTGATATGACCGGTGAATGGAATAACCCAACCCAACTCAATAATGGTGATGGAGTGAAAGTGTCATGTTCAAGAGCGACCTGTGACCATAAGTTCTTCAAGTTTTTTCCCTTTTTCCCCAGTCATTGTTAACCTGTACCTCTTTATTTTTGTCAAGCTTGAGGAGAATAACATATGCTTGTTATATAATTTTCCCTTCGGGCAAACCTGTCGCTATGTTTTAACGAGTCTAGCGCTAGTGAAACTTGGTCTTGTCTAAAATGGACAAGTTTGTCGCTATTGTTTTAACGAGTTTAACAACAAGGATAACTCGGTCCTTTTCATGTTTAGATAGTTTGAAAATGGGTGAAAAGAAAACTCTAGAAGTTCTTTTTCGTAAAATAATCCCTTAGGTCCAAAAAAGGATAAAATAATATGAAAGGGATGACTTTTACGATCACTTTAACGAGCCGAAAAAGACAAGCGCTCGAACTTTTTCTTGAGATAATCCCTCGGGTCTGAAAAAGTATAAAATCATACAAGAGGGATGACATTTACAAGCACTTTAATGAGCTAGAAAGGCCAATTGCTTAACAATCTTTTCATATTTAACGAGTCTGAAAAGGGTTTAAAGGAGACACGATTTTGAGGAATGAGTGGTGTCTAGGGTAGCGACAAGTTCCAGGTAATCTTGGAACTTCTCAAAACATGGTGATTTTTGTGAAGAGGTTAGCTAATAAGACCACTCATCACAACTATTCCTAAAAAAGGGTAAACAACCAAGTGGAAGCATATGATCGACCAAAAGAATGGAGGTGATGAGAGGTACACGACCAAGGTTCAAAAGGCTGATAGAATGGAAATCACAAAAGGTTAATTACTTGAAGGTAGGTTCATTTTTTGACAAGCTTGAACCATGGGGGAACTGTGCTTGGTTTTAGTTTCATTTTTACACAAGCTAGAAATGACAAAACTAAAAAGCTAGAAATGAAAAAACTAAAAATTGATAATGAAAATTGAAAATGGGAAAAAAAATGGTTTGCATGCCCCCAGCATGATGAAAAGGAGAGTCTCCTGTGACCATATGGAAACTACTGAGGTTAGGTAGGACGGTTTCATCCAGAGTAGACAAAACACTTCCTTGGCTTCATCCAGAATAGACAAAGGTGAATGGTGTGTCAAACCAATCACATAACCTATAAGGAAACTTATCTTTACAGCTAGGTGTGTCTAGAATAGACAAGGGTGCATGCCCCCTAAGCTTTGTTACATTCACCAGACTACTCATGGCGATCAGGTGGATGGAATGAAGGTTCAAGATATACTGCTGATGTAAAAGGACCATTTAGGGATGACGATTGACTTGGAGTTATGCTTGGACTGGGAAATGAAAGCTGGTCAATGGTGACGATCTTGCCTTCATGCGGGAAATGCATCACTCGGAAGAGTGTTGAAACAATAGCTTCCATGTTATAAACACAGTCATGTCCAAGGAGTAGATTGTAATCTAATGACCCTGGGACTACCATCACGTTCAGATGAACAATTTTCCCTCCCAAAGTGATCGGTAACTTAGGAAGGATCCCTAACGGTCGACTGGTTCCATTGTTAAAGCCTAACATATTCTGCGTAACAGGCATAAGCGATGGCGAACCAAGTGCTTTCCAAGCAGTTGAGGAAAGGATACTCACTAATGCCCCTTCATCTATAATAGTGCCAGACACAATCATTTTACAAACTTGTACTATGATCCGGAAAGCTACATAAGAAGGAAGGCAGGATCTTGCTAGTCAATTCAAATCAAAGGACGTGACTAGACTACTCGGAGGGGGTACCGAAATAACGGGAGAATTAACCCCTTGAGTTACGAGAGCTGGAGTGTTTTCCTCTTGTCTAGATGGAATAGGCGGATTTCCCCCAAGCTTATCGAAATCTAAAGTAACAAAGATAATTTGAACGGTATCATTCTCACTCTCTTTGGGAAGGGTACGATTTTCTGAAGGCAAAACTGGGTCAACTGTCACCTCGACTTGTTGACTTTGGTCGGGTATGGACTCATAAGATTCATTTCCAGAGAGAGTGGTTTCGACTGACAGTTGATTTAATTCAGTCGGTTTTTCAACTAGTAAAGGACTTGGGGAGAGTTTTGTTGAGATTGCAACAAGATGATGGAGCTTAGTGAAAAGAGTCGCCTTCACTAAGTGGGCCTGCAGGCTATTTTTGTCTATTTTTAGACTATGTCTATTTTTAGACATATGGATCATGTCTATGGATTGCAGGTTGCTGTTTATGGATGATTGATCAAGTTGGAAAATAGATGGACTTCTATTTTTAGACCACAGCGGAGTGACTGCTCAGTCTAAATATAGAACAGTCAAATATATTAGCTCATAATAATATTTAGACTATAAACTTTGTCTTATTCTCTTGGAGCACTTCAGGATGAGCTACGGATGTGGTACATGCAGATCCCAGAAGAAAATACGTGGTTACCTATGGGATGACTAATATTTGCATGCAGGACTTCAGTTAGAACTCAAGTGAGTTGAGTTTAGTGGACTGGAGGTGCAGTTGATGGAGTTGTGTTCAGTTAAGCTTTGTTAAACTGGTTGTATTTAGTCTAACTGGCAAATAGACTAGAGATGAGTTGGGTGAATTAGTTATTAATTAATTCACAAGTTATTAACTCATAATGAAACTATAGAATACATCAGTTAACTTAGTTGCATGTCAGTGCATGTTCAGTTCAGCAGGGACAGGTGTTAGAGAATCAGTTTGCTATCAGTTGTGACTATAGTTGTGCACCAGATCTTGCACAAATCAGGGGATTGAGTATGCCAATTGAGGATTTGCGGTGGTTCAGCCAGGGAAATAACGAGTGTTGCTTCATTCATTCATCAGTATTCTCATGCAGGTATTGAGCAGCGGAGGCAGGCAAGCAGCGAAGGAGATTTGAGCCAGTGATTGATTCAGATCTGAGCTGTATTGTGCGTAACAGAGGTGGAGATACTTGTGAGAAGTATTATGCTGTGTAATGTTACATGACTCAATCATTAATATACAGATAGTTGGGGTTTTTAGCGAGATGCTTTCCCCGGGATACATACTGTGTTAATGTGTGAATGCTCTTGATGTTTTTATTGTTATTGATGCTGCTATATTGATGATCAACGTAGAGGAGCTTATGTATTGTGTATGTTTTCCGCAATAGTACATGATCAGGATAATCTCCATTGAATATGTGTTAAATTATTCAAAATTTCTACAGGTTTGACTTTGAATTATCCTTAAGAGGATTTTGAACACCTCTGTGTATGCCTTGAACCCTTTTGAGCACCACCAAGCGGATCAAACCTGTCTCTAACCATAGGGAATCCTAGCTGTATAGTAGAGCTAACACTGGCTCCTTCTGGGGATGAGATCCTCCCTGTGATGTCTCAAGAACTGCAGACCAATGCCTTCATACAAAACAAGCTTTAAAAACATTTGCCTAATGTCCATTGGGCATGGAGTCAACTAAGCATACAATAAGAAATTGTAAAAGAAATTGATTACAAACATTAAAGCCTGAAAACATAAACTTCAAAAATTGCCCATTTGTTGGGCCACCAAAAATTTCTGCCTGTTAGCCGGTTCATCATAGATCAACAGGACAGGATTTATTTGATCCTCCACCTTAAAAATTTTGGGGCATTTGAGCTCATCAGGTAGAGGAGGCTTGAACTTCATTCCCTTTCTATTTGTGCTCCTCCTTGGATGTTCTTTACTGGAGCCTCTGTACACCTGCTCAAAAACAATGACTGTTGTGTACTTCTTTGTGTTGTCTGTGGCCTGCACCGTCAACATGAATGGAAAACCAATGGACTCTCGTGTGGAGGACACATTGACATCACCTACTCCAGCATCTTCTTTAGGACAGTCCTCTTCCAAGGAGGGTTCCCAAAACTGCACATGCTCTCCCTCTGTTATCTGGCAAGCTGCCTCTTCATTTTTTGTGAGGGCCATCTGAGCAGGCATTAGAGTATCAAGATTGAGGTGATCAGTCTCAAGCTTGGGCATTGAGCTATTTCCTGCCTCAGTATTCATGGGGAAACTTAGAGGGCTTGTCACTTGAGCAGTCAAAGGGACCAAAGATGATGGGGAGTTTTCCTCTCCCTTCTCGATCACTGGGGCAGAGACAAAAACAGGTAGGCTAATTTGCAGATCTACATAGCCATGTGAAGATGAGCTAGCTTCGGGCTCATATTCATGGAGGAAGGGACCTGCTACTGGCTGCTTCTGCTGATAAGCTTGTTGTTCTGCAGGTACAACAAACTGATAAGCAGTGCTCCTGGATACTGTTTCTTCATATGCAGCTCTGGTTAGGAAAGGAGCACCTTCCAAACCATGGACCTCCCCCTCTTCTTCATATAGCTCTTCTTCTGAATACTGCTCAGCTCTTAACCTGGAAACTTCAAAGGCCAAAGACTCAATCATCCTAACCATTTCATCGATCTTATGATTAGAGGATGATGAAATCCCATCCACTTGAAATATTCCAAACTCAGTATCATCATAGAGCAGATCTTCATTATCCCCCCAGTGCTCAAGGAACACATCACCTAAGGTCTCGATGTCTGCAATAGACCTAGGGGGTAAATTTCTAAACCAATTTCTAGCCTCCCCATCTAGGCTTTGGACAAAAAACCTCATCAACACATCATCTTCATTGATATTCAGGTCAACAGCATAGCTGTAAAACGACTCAAGGTGATCTTCAGCTGTTACTCCTTCTGTACCAGTAAACTTAGGCAAAAATTCTTGATACTCTCCAGCAGGCAACATAAAAATTCTTTAAGGCTTACCTGATCCTGATGCTCCCTTCCGCAAAGTTTCTTCTGGTTATCGATCTTCTCAGGATCAGGCACTGGCCAGCTAGTGATTTCTGAATATTTCTCCGAACATGCCTCACCAACTGCACCAGAACTTCAAAGTGGAGTCGTCAAGGATGGTTTTCCACCAGTGGAGTCGCCAGACAGATGATTACAACCAAATTTTGTGTTCAAACCTTGTCTGCCATCAAAGCTTGAAACTATGTCGTTCTCCCAGGGAAGCTGAGCTTCGATTCTCCTCTCCCCAGCAACGGCGCCAATTAATATTATCACCCCAAGAAACTCACCTAGGTTGTATATCAGTGATGCTCAGGAACATTAAAAATTTAACAATTCTATCGGATGAAATGATGGATAAATGGAGGATGTGAAGCACCTTTAAGCCAAATAACCACTTCTACTATGATTGACCCCAGACATGGGTGAACACCCCCAGACTACAAGGCTTTTAACCACCAATTACTCACAGCTTAAGGTAAAGGTGATAATGAAGAAAACTAATCACCCCAGCGGATGCATAGGACCCTGTGATGGCCGGCGGCAACGAGTAAAAGGTCTGTAAATCTGGATTCTAATACATAGATAGGATGACAGCTCTCTATGCGTTACAACAACAGAAACCTGCATACATGTTCAGTTATACATGCCAAATTCTAACACAGAGGTGGGATGACAACCCCTCTAATGCTAACATTTACAACAAATGAACGAATGCAAAACAGGCACAGCCTGGAACAAGAAGAAGAAATGGAAAGTGAGCAATTGACAGCAAAAGAAGCTTGTATCAATTGGAAATGAAGACCAGACGCTGTAGGTTACAAAGTAGTTACAGTATCCAGAAGTTAGAAGGCTAAAATAAGCTCTCATTCATAAAACACTCATCCCCTGATTACATCTGAGTTCTGAGTATATATAGTGTTACAATACAAAATATCTCTGTTAAACAATGCGTGGAGGAGCCCATAAATGGTCACCATCTGCATTTACTTTTAGAAATGGGCCTCTGATACAAATCTGGCTGTGTTTAAATGGATATGACCCTCTCTGGTGCTCTGCGGTCCTCCTTGGGCAGGTGGCGTGAAATGTGGACGAATTCCATTACTGATAAATGCTGATCTGTTTGAGGCAAGTCCTCTTCTGCTTGGCCATACTGCGAATTGAATGCAACTGCCTACTGCACTGTACTACTCCATGCTTGCTTTGACCAGCTCCGCGCCACTGAGAAATCCTGCCCGCTTTGCCACATTTTAAACATTAACAGTCAATGCATGCATCACTCCTCTATCGGGTCGCCTTTCGGGTCGCAATTGCACATGATAGCCGACCAATCCTCTTTGAAAGTGCCGACATCGATATCGCCACGGACCCGATGATTTATCGAAAACAATGTATAGCGCTATTGGGTCCGGCTTGTCGCATCGCACATAACCATGTAAAAGGCACTGCCCCCTTTGTAAGCGCTGATGCGATATGCCGACGTGATATCGGCGATCGCATAATATAAAGGCCGAGACCTCTTATAAGTCCTCCATTGCGACCCGCCGATGCGATATCGGCGATCGCTCATCGGTGAGGTCTCCTGTGTCGCTGCCACTGCCCGCCTGCTCCGACTGCGGTATGCCGACACGATCTGGACCGTTGATCGGCCAGATCCAATGGCTGATATGATTTCGGACCCTTAAGCCTGTGATTTGAGACTTTTCATGAATTTAGAGTATTTGTGCCTCCCGGTAGTGTATTTCCGCCCTCCCAAGGGCTTTCCTCTTGCGATGGTTTGACTTTAAATTATCCTTAAGAGGATTTTGAACACCTCTGTGTATGCCTTGAACCCTTTTCAGCACCACCAAGCGGATCAAACCTGTCTCTAACCATAGGGAATCCTAGCTGTATAGTAGAGCTAACAGGGTCATAGTTAATAAATAAAGTGGTTAACCCGCATCATGTAAGGGACCACAAGTAGTTAGAAATAATGTGATAAGCCCATTGTATTAGATATATGATATTGAGAGACCCATGGTAGTGACTCATGGTATTGTATGTATGAAGCCTATATAGAGACTAGAGACTCCCCATTGAGATATGTCAAGGATTATTGTATTGGAAAGCATATGACTTGTGGAGTGTTCTCCTTCCTTAAGGAGTGATTTTATGGTGTTACCCTACCTCAAGGGTTTGATATTAATAAAGATAAGCATTTCTATATTTTGTATTTGTAATTCTCTTTAGATTATTTACAGTTATTGGGTATATTTGCATCATTTCATATATTTGTAGGTCAGATCTATTGCAAGTGGTATCAGAGCACTTTCTTGGGAAAAGCGGAAAGATTTTTATTTTTGCAGGAATTTTTTTGGGGCAATGAGTTCTTAGATCAGATTTGAAACTTCTAGTGCAAAATTTGCAGAAACATATTGTAGATTTGGATTCTTTGTGAAAACATACCCAAATTCAAATAAAAAATCAGCCGAATCGGAGTCCATATGAGGGATATATCGCTGATTTAAAATCAGTTTTGTTGCAGAAAATTTTTTTGACGAAAATTCATGGATGGCAGATCTCCAATCAATTTTTGTAGTTTTTGTGGGGAATTTTGAGAAAGTAATTGAAGATATTGGATCTTATTGAAAATTACCCAAATAGAAGAAACAAATCAGTGGAATTGGAGTCCAGATGAGGGAGATATCTCTTATTAAAAATCAACTCTTTTTTTTTCATAATTTTTTGTGATGGTGGGACAGTTGCAGCGCAAATCTGAAATTTCAATGTGCCTAGATCAAGATTTCTATCACATGAGAAGATGCAAAATGGTTGTTCCATTTCCAAAAACAAGTCATAATAAAGATTCTGAGAAATATTAATAGAACTGTTGCCATTTTAGATTTTTTCCAAGTAAGTGATTTTTTTTTTCAAAACCCTTTTCATGGCTTATAGAAAGGATTTTTTTACAGGGAAAGATAATGGTCCTACTATTGAATAATTTCTAAAAGATTTGAAGAGAACCATTTCGAAACATTGGATAGGTTTATTATGTCTTGGGATAAAATATGAGGTTTCCATATGGTGGAGCTCACTTGACAACAAGCAGTTGTCCAAGCTTACGAATGAAGAATGGGAAAAACTCCTTTTGGAAAAATGGTCTCATGCTAGAAAACAAGAGAATGAGACATGTAATGGGTTATTTTCTACAAGTATCTCCTTATTACAGGTTCATTAATGTATTCAGAAGGAGAATATCATTGTGTCTATAAATCCTAATTGCAAGCAAAATTTTATAAATGTTAATTCGACAAAAAGATTGCAAGTCTCAACCAAACAAATGGAGCACACACAGGTTAATAATGAGCATGTGCAAGTTTATAAATATTTGAAAATATCTATGGATAAGTATGTATTGCATTCTGATTTTTATGCTTCAGATATGGATAATGTGGATGTTTTTTTGGGATACCCTTGAATGAAATCTATTGGTACTATTAATATTAATGTGCATAATAAATTCCTGAAGCTCTGGTATAAAAAGAAGAAAATTACATTACAGGATATTTCCATCAATAAACAGGTAGAGTCCAAGGAATCTGAAGTAGAAGATGTTGCGGATACTGACACATCAAAAAAGGAATCCATGGTTGAAGTAATATTTGAAGATAAGCAACAACAATAGGCGCCACAACATGTACCAGATACCAATCAAGCTCCATTAGGTGGTGAATTAAAGAAAGATATGCCATTGGTTAAAACTTCAACATATCACCACCCACAACACTCAACAAGAAAACAACCAACAATATGGAAACAAATTAACCATAAGGAAAACAACCCTTGCATGACAGATAGAGAGGTGTGAAGATCCAATCACAACACATCAACATAGAGGAATCGCCAGGATCAACTCCTAACTCAAGCGAGTGAGGCACTGGCTAGATCGAGTAATCACATGTCTCTAGGATGGCTAGATGCACGTGCATGGTACCAGTGGACTACTCTTTTGAGTAGATCTTATTATTTATGTTCTTATTATGTTTCAGGGATGAAACATGTTTAAGGGGGGTGGAATGTAGTATACCTAAGGGTTATTATGGGGTACAGAGGGAGGTACCCAAGGGAATACTGTAATAATGGGATGGGTCATAGTTAATAAATAAAGTGATTGACCCACATCATGTAAGGGACCACAAGTAGTTAGCAATAATGTCATAAGCCCATTGTATTAGATATATGGTATTGAGAGATGCATTTTAATTGTTATCACTTCTTCAGATCTCCAAGGCTGAGGAAGAGTCTGACTGAGATAACCATAAACTAGTCTTTTAACATGGTAGCTAGCCTGACCAAGCCATAGAGGGATCTCTCCAAAGGATCATAGACAAGAGGGTTGGATAGATTAGGGTTTTAGGCTAGATGTAAAGTGTAGAGGGTGTTTGATTTGGTTTGGTGGGGTTGTTGGAGGAGGATTAGGTCAAAAAGACTAGGTCATGGAAAATGAGGGTATGATTGCAAACCTCTGATAGAGCAAGGTAGGTAGGCACTCAAACACTTTAAGGTTATGAAGTGAGATGGATAAGACTGGTGACGTGCTAGAAAGAGCAAGACAAGCATGCATTCTTTCTAAACTAAAGAAACTGGACAAACTACGTAGATTTCCCCAAAACAGAGCATACAAAATGTATTATGCTCATCAACTTGAAAATAAACATATCATAGAAATGAAGTGAAATATGGGAGTAAAAAACATTCAAACATATGAAACATAAGAAGAAACTAAGTCAAAATTCCATACCACAGGTATTCCACCAAATAGTTGCAACTCATTCATTAAATTCTTCCAAAATCTGATACAATAGTCTCTGATCACTAGTACAACATCCCACTGAATCCAACCTATAAAATGACTAAGAAAATACATAATATATTCCTAAAACCAACTCATCCTAGACTCAGGGGTTGAATCCATGAGAGGAGGAGCAGTTGCAAGAAAGGTTGAACTAATAATTGGAGTTTAGGGTGGTGTTGTGCTATTCAACAACCCCCCATTTATTAATAGTAGTAGTTAATATTACACTAATAAATGGGGACCCTTTAAAAAAATCCCTCCAAAAATAAATTTAGCATTTAAGCATTTCTTTTATTTTTGGAATAAAGCAAGATATCAATCAAACCCAATTTTCAAAATAACTACTAAATGCTTGCCTTCCCACATATCACATGATTAAGCATCATAAAAAAACCTTGCTAACCCACCAAATGTAGTAAAAAACGATTAAACGAAGGCTCTATGCTTTATACCTCGAAACTATCATATTTTTTACATAAACTAGGTCATAAAGCTTTTCTCTTCAAAACCAAGTCTCGCATCGCATATCGCTATTTATGAAAATCCTGCCTTAAAAGGTTATCTCAAAACAAGTGAAATGTGAAATTGCGATGGCATCGTAACCTTTATCGCATCGCATTTCGAGCATTCAAAAGAACACCGCAAACCTATCATCGGTTGATATTACGAAATGCGATCAAGACCCGGACCCACTCCTTCAATACATTATGAACAAATGTTTAGGTCCGCCGCTTATTAAAAAGAGTCTTTACATAGAAAAACTTGACAAGTAGCTATGTTTTGAGACAATAAACGAGCAGCTCGCATCTCGCATCTTGCATAAATGCAAGGGAGGGTAAGAAAAGAAAAAAGGTAAAATGTGATATTGCGATCTGCGATATTGCGTCGCAAATCTCAAAATCACCATTATCACAATTCATAGGCTCGCCACCCTAGAAGCTTTCTTCCCGATTTATGATGCAGACATTTATGAGCATTAATGCTAAGGGATAACAAAGCATTAGTGGGTATTTAGTAAGAGTTAACTGCATTTATGTGTGAAAATCCATTTAACGTGATATGATATCTTCTTACGTGTGTTTGAATAAAACTCCTTTTATCACCTTTAAAAGCTATCCACATTATTTCAATTCACGTTCATTGTCATTTTTTTGTATCTGATAGTTGTTGTTCCTCACTTTCAGGGAAAACCCACAGAGCAAATCGTTGGGAGCTACGGTAAAGAAAGGCAAGGCAGTCGTCTCTGAGAAATCATAAATGACTCCTCTATTTACAGATACTACATGCAGTAGAGAGGAAGGAACCTCTATGTGGGAGGCCATGTATAATATACTAGAGGAAGAGCAACCAAGGATTCTGGAAACAAAGGTTACAATTGACAGATGTGATTCCTCAAACGCCTCCATGTTTGAGACAACATGCTCATTTTTGCATCACATAGTTGTGTGTCTGAAGATAATCCCTTATACAGACATGGTTAAATGGGTTATTGATGAAGTCGACATCTCAGGTAGAGAATTCAAGACAAGAAGCCAAGAGGTTATGGGATCTTTTACGCCAGATAACTTGTGGCTCATGTACCACCTACCAGAGCCACAAGTCATCTACAACAAGTGGTTCGTTGAGAAGTTTTCCAAAGAAAATGAGGACCCATTACACTGCACCTGGACCTAGTCAAATAATGAGGGAAAAATCAAGAAATACAAGAACGGTATGTACTCTACTGCATCTATTTGGCCCCCTCATAGTTTTGCAGTGGCCATGCTATGTAGACTATTTGGCAAACCTGGTAGTATTAAATTTTCCCCAGAATGGCTACCATTAATAGATGCAGCCGTAAATGCAACTATAATGAATTGGGCACAAATTTTGTCTAATAATTTAGCAAGAATAATAATGGAGTATAGATGGAAAAGAAGTGTTGCTTCGAGGGTTTACCCTCCATTTTTTATGAACGCTTATGTAATGGATGCAATTTGTTTTCGTTTGAAATTTCCTGTCATGGGATGGAATTGGACTATCCAAAATCCACTTCCCATTCAAATATACCATAAAGAAATGTAGGAATATCACTTTCAACCACATTTTTTCAAAATTTGTCATGGAGTTATGCTCCCTATCCACAAACGGCTTTATAACTGAGATGCCCCCCAGGTTTTCCAAAGAAGCCAAGCTAGATATCCTCCCAGTGGCTAGATGGTTTGGGGAGGAGACATTTACGTATATCAAGGTATTTGACAGCACTACCTCCCCCCATGTCCTCCCATACTATGTTCCGGAAAAATTGATGGCTAGATAGGTAGCCTATCAAATAGCTAGTGAGGGAGGGATGAGCAAAACATTAAAGGAAGAAAAAAAGGCCATTTGGCCTACATTCCCTTTACAGTGTGGAGCATTTTCATTGCATGACCTGGGCCATGCATTTAAAGAAGCAGAGATTATGTTATCTTTGTAATTACCTAAATTCCCTGGAAGGCAATATGACCCATTCAGCACTGTCAAAGACTTTACCACCATGGTGAAAATAAAAGTATTCAGTAATGAGGAAGATGCATTTGATGACATATTTTTGCAGAAAATCACCTTCAAAGAGGTGAAGCATATGACACAATTACTTTTTGACCATGAAGATCTTGAAACCTTTTATGAGTATAGAGAAAGGAGGCTAGCAAAGGTCCCATTGGACCAATTTATGATTGGACCAATCAGGGAGCATACTCCTAGTGTAAGTCTAGAAGGAGATTTCGAAGAAAATTCTAAAACTAATTCTGGAGCAAAATCCCAAGAGAAATCTACTAGGGAATTAGAGAAGTCATCACAAAATGGGAAAAGCAGAAGTAGGGAGTCGAAAAAAGATACAGCCCAATCTATAGAAAAGACAGTTGAGCAAACTTCAGCTAGCAAACACGCTGAGATGCGTTCCACCTCCACACAGCCAATAAAACCCCTGGTGATCGATTTAGAGGAAGAATGGGACAACTTTAATAAAAGGCTCAATACAAAGGAACAAACGATAGAGTTACAAACTCCACAATAGAAAACAACTCAAGAAATTATAGCAGAGGAGACTGTAAATACTCAAGAGGTAGAGCACATCCCTGTTACTCCAACCTCTGAATAGTTTTGAGAATTGAGGAGATTCCCCCTCTAGATGTGTTTTATAGTCCACAACACAAAGCAGTTGTTAAAAGACAAAGGAAGAAAAGGAAGTTGGATTCTACGGCTATTACTACCCCTAATAATGAACTGATGGATGTCTTCTGGAAATACTCACCCATCGACCCGTCCGCCAACCTTACTAGACTATCACAATTTGCAGGTGCCTATGCTACAACGACCATCAACAAATCAACAGAGGTGAAAATGTTGCTTAAAGAAAAAGAAGATAAAATTCTATCGCTCGAACAACAATTACAACAAGCAAAATCTAACCAGCAAGCAGAGATATAGTTAGCTAAGCTTCAACAAGATTTTGAGCAGATGCAAATAAAACATCAAACCAGCTTAGCAGAGAAGGAAGAGAAAATACAAGGAATAATTGATCTACATAAAGATGATCCAAAAATTGATCAGTTTATTGTTGAACCACTCGGCCTTAACTCCCAGCTGATGCACCAAAAACAACTATTATGCCAGAAGATTTCACAATGGAATTCTTATTGCGAAACACGTGACAAATTGACTAGTCAAGTTGTGGAAATGAGACTTGAATATGATGAAATCTTGAAAAAGGTCTTTGATTTCATCACCTATCAGAATTCATAAGATGAGAGAAAATTCGACTTGCCTAAATTGGAAGAGTCACACAAATAAATCTTATTTGCAAATTGGAATTCTTGGCTTAGAGAGGCATAAAAGGCAACAACTGATGCAGCAGCAGCAGCAGCAAACAATGTTATCAAAAAATATTAATGAAAATTTACATAGTGCCAACCTTATGGCAGAATCCATTCCAGGTTTTCTTCCTAATGTAAAATAGCTTGAACTATAGTGGAGACAGTCAACAGAAGGAAAATCGGAAGCAATTAAGCAAACGACCAAGTTAAACTGGGAAGCATATTGGTGACATTTAGTGAAACCTTACAACCAGTGGATGACCCTGCTATGCCTAACCACTTCTACGGAAAAAATGGTGCCAGCACTGACCGACACCGTGTTCATTGGGCAGTTGAAAGCTGAAATCAGCCAACCAACATAGCTCAATCCCATGACAGACATTTTTTATCTAAAGGATCAAATGCAGAACAATTAGTCACCATGCTCATTTCTATTTTGGTTTTATTTTGCATAATTTGAGGAAGATCGTTTAAACCTCCTCAACTATTTTTGTAATAATCTATTTTTAGTTTTATATTTTAGTATTTAGACCCCTCTCGTGCATTTAGAGAGGGGTCCAGACATTTTATCATAAACACTCTTCAAAACATGCACTTCTGTCCCTTTCAAGAAGTTTTGGTGAAATTAATGGAACATGGTTTATTTTTATCTTATCTGGCATCTTCTACTGAAATTGCACTTTTGTACTCTTAGATGGTGTTGGATGGATTGAAAGTAGATCAATATTGATGTAGCACATGAGTAGGACATATTATAAATGGTACTTTTATCTCGTAATTATTTCTACTTATGTATCAATCAATAATTTCTCTTCAAGTTGTTTATGTATGAAAGTTTGAATCTTCGTTCGCATTATTGCGCTTCTGTATGATGATGACCTATATTTTATGCTGAATACATGAATAATTTCTTATGCGACATATCTTTCACAATTGTTTCAGCTAACTTTTTATATGAAACAATTATTGTTAAACGATTTCATTTCTCATTGCAATTGAATGATCTTTATTACCAATTTCTTTTGGACATTATTGTAGATCGCATACTTCAATTTATTCCTGGGTATAGTCATAATTAGATATTTTTTAAATTAGGATAAAATACATGTCATTATTAGTTTAGATTAGATTAATTTTATCTTAAACATTACTCCAAAATATCACATATCACCCCATCAACACAATCATAAAATAGATTGGGAAATTTTTCCCATTATCCCCAGTCGGAGCCATGACTTCAAATGGAAATGGAGCTACCAACCAAGGTCTGGACCGGGTGGTTTTCCCCCATGTTGAAGCAATGATTTTCGAGGCTTCAACATTTTGGCACTAGAAGGAGGGCTTGACTGTGAATGGCAAGTAAATCCAAATCAATAGGCCATTCTAACAGTAAAAATCCCTCACCTTCACCTCCAACTTCTCGAAAGCATTCCAAATCCCCTAATCCTAAGAGAGAAGTTATAAAGAAAATTACAGAATCCACTGCTGAAATCCCAAAAAATCCAAATCATTCTTCTTCTACCGAAGCCCCTGAAGTCCAATCTTTGATTCATAAATTACAAGGGATTTAGTTATCTCAAGAAGAATCTGAGTTATCCCAAGATAGTGTTACCTCTCAGTTTACCCCATCTCAACGGTTAACTAGAGCACAAAGTGAAAATCTTGGAATCCCTCTATTCGAATTCCCTCTACCAAGCCATAAGAAAGCTAAGAAAGCACCATCTGAATCTCACAACGAGGTTCTTTCATCGACAAAATCTCTATCTTCATTCATTCCATCTATACCATTATAAGATCAATCATCTGCCTCACCACTCCAGATAGTGATTCACACAGGTACATGAACTACATCTTTCTCTACCCAATCACCTTCAACCACTACTACACCTTCTCCTACTCACATACCATCAATGGCACAAAATCCTCCAAGGCCATGGACAAAAATAGGAGCTATTAGGATGGTTGGGCCTTTACATCAATTGTCAGCTCATCCAGAGAGATGGTTACCCAAATTCAATCCTAATAATGGCCTACTACTTGAGGAATATCTAAAAAAATTCATGTTTTCCATTAACTTGAATGAATTAGTGGAAGAAGACGCAATTGTAAGATTATTTCCATATAATTTACAGGGAGCAATAGGATCATGGTACTTTTCATTACCATCAGGTTCTACTAATAGTTGGATGCTTTCCAAGAGAATTTTTTAACTAAATTTGGAGATGATAGATCCATAGCTACCCTAATCAATGATCTCTCCAATTTGAAAGCCGAACTGAAAGAACCCATTAAGGACTTCAACTCTCGCTTCAATAAATTATTGAATAAAATACCAAAGGTATCTAAGCCCAATGATGATGACCAAAATGAGTGGTTTATTTATACTCTACCTTCAAACACCACTATTTTCGTTGATAGAGCTGCCAAACCAACTTTAGTAGAAAATATGAAAGAGGCAATAGCTGTATAAAAACACATTCTAGCTATAGAAAAGAAAAACGCATTAGAAGAACGAAAATCTAAGAAAGTGACTTTTAGGGATGACTCCAAGAAGAAACCACCAAAATATCCTTTTGATCTTGAAGGGTTATAGAAAGTCCTCAAGACCATGTCTAACAAAATGGTTGATATCAAAAAGACAGGTAGCAGAGACTTCCTCTAAGAAATATTTTAGACCATTTAAAAGGAATTCCCCTGCTGATACTAAACCTCCAAATGCCGAATCAGATGGAGAGGAGGATGAAGTTTCAACAAACAAAGAACAAACTGACAATGAAGAAGTGGCAGAATTATAAGGAATGTGGGATTTTATCCTTCCCAATGAGGAAACTCAAGAAGCATTGCCTGTCGCTACCCGAAGTAAAAACCCTGTTGATTTGTCACAAACAAATCAAAGCAGAAAGCTTCAATACCACCTTCTAGGGACAAAACAACAGGTAAGAAGTCTTAACCAAAATCCACTCAAACTACTCCTACTCAACTATATTCTTCACGTTCACCTAAAACTCTGATAGTTTCTGATAAAATGGAATATAATATTGTGAATGATATGAAGAAAAATAGGGCAAACATCACCTTTTATGAGCTTATAAAATTTAATAATCAGAAAAATCTACTCCTTAAAGAAATCAAAGTAGTACCTACTGCACCGCTTTTCGCTTCCATGATCTCACAAGCTGCCCAAGAAATGGGAGCACCCCCTAGCACCTCTTTAAACAAGATCGATCCAACCGACATCGCTCTAATTGGAGGAAGATATAAATATCATACTCCTCCATTTCTCCTTACTTTTGAAGTCTTTAATAAAAATTTACACTGTTGTTTAGTTGATTCAGGAGCTCCATTTAACATCTTACCTAGAACAGTTTGTGCAAATTTGAATGTTCAGCCTCAGAAATATGTTGTACGTATAGTACAGTTAGATCGATCTCAAGTTGAATTTGTTGGGGAACTTAACCAAGTAACCATCAGACTTTCATCAATTCCTAAAGTTTTTCAAGTCATTGACATACTTGTAGCTGATATTCCTGAGTTCTATGGATTCATCCTTAGTAGAGACTAGTACGAAAAAATTCATGGTTATTTTGCAACTGACTAGTGTCACATGTGGCTTCCCTATAATGGTAAGCCAAATCAAATAAGGGTTGATCGCGAGAAACATCAAAAGTACATAGTCACAGACCTAGAAGGAGAAAATGAACCAGTCGCATATAGTAACAATATCATTAGAAACTACTCAGTAGAATCATTTCTAGGGAATTTCAATGCTCACACTTCACCTTTCTTAGAAAAATCTGTTGTATCTCAAGCCGAAATTTTTTCTCAAATAGACACTTCTAAATGTGTAAACTTTGTAGATAAACCTGTAGTTAGATATTTATTTTGGAAATTATTTTTTGATGGATCTAAATCCAATGATGGAGTAGGAGAAGGATGCATATTAGTTAGCCAAAGGGGGAAAGACTATGTTAGCATGCAGACTTGAATTTGATTGCACAAACAACACCATTGAATATGAAGCACTAGTTCAAGGTTTGTATAAGGAAATTGGCCTTAATATCAAACACCTCCAAGTATTTGGAGATTCAGAAATTGTAATAAAGGAGGTGAGAAATACTATACACTATTTGTCAAGAAATTTGAAACACTATCAGTCGTTAGTCCAAGACCTAACCTTTCACTTTACAACGTTTAATATTTTCCATATTCCTAGACTCCAAAATGCTAGTGCCAATCTTCTAGCTAATGTCGCTTCCAAGCTTATTCCACCAGAGGATTATAGCCCTGATCGATTTTCCATTGAATTAATTTTTAGGACTTCTATTCCCGATAATATCACCAACTAGAGAGTCTTTAATAATGATCTGGATTTCATAAGATTCCTAACTTTAGAAGGCTCTTATGATGACCAGATAGTTGATGAAGACCAACATGATAACCAACTTGAACAAGAAACATTTAATAACTCTATACCAAAATCTGTAGTTAAGTTGGAAGATTTATATGACCTCAAAGACAGAATTAAACGATCCACCAATTCAAAAATTCAGAGTTCAACTTTGAGGTTTGAATTGATTAATCTTCGGATTGACCTAAAGCCTCAAAATATTAATCTAGGCCTCAAACTTATGTCAAACAAAAAAATCCTTTATAGGTTTGTTGAAGAGGTACAAGAATGTCTTCACATGGAAATATGAAGATCTTAAGACATATGACACCTCTATTATTCAACATACTATTCCCATGACATCCGATGAAAGACCTATTCAACGAAAATTAAGGAAGGTCCATCCTAATTTAGAAAGTCAGATTAGATTTGAATTGAATAAACTGCTGAAAGCCAAGATTATTTTTCCTGTCAGACATTCCTGATGGGTCTCCAATATTGTCCCAGTCAGAAAAAAGAACGGTGATATTCGGATATGTATAGACTTCCACAACCTCAATAAAGCTTGCCAAAAGGACAATTTCCCATTGCCCCCTATGGAACAGATATTGCAAGCAGTTGTAGGCTTAGAACTAATGTCTTTCCTGGATGGATTTCCAGTAGTACATCTAGATGACCAACTAAAAACTACATTCAGGACAAAATGGGGCAATTATGCTTATCAAAAGTTGTCATTTGGACTAATTAATGCCGGTGCCACTTTCCAGAGAGCCATGGACATAGCCTTCAAAGGTTTAGTAAACAAATCAATAGTAATCTACTTAGATGATATAACTATATATTCCAGACAACACAGTAATCATCTAAGGTATTTAAAGCAAATCTTTTAACGTTGCCAAAGATATGGGATTTCTCTTAATCCCAAGACGTATTTTTTCATGTTAAGTGAAGGAAATCTCCTTGGATTCATTGTGTTCAAAGCAGGGATTCATATTGACCCTGACAAAATTAGAGAAATCTCTGAAATACCTTTATTGCATAACAAAAAATCACTGCAATCTTTCCTAGGTCAGGTAAATTTTGTTAAAAGATTTGTCCCTGACTTCTCAAGAATTGTTTTACCTCTTTAACCCATGATAAAGAAAAATTCTCTGTTTAAATGGGGACACTCAGAACATGAAGCTTTTAACTTGATAAAATAAGCAATCATAAATGCCCCATCTTTAGCAACGCCAAACTTTTCAAATCATTTCATTTTATAGACTTTCGCTTCTGAGAAATCATATGCAACCATATTGACACAAGTAAATCAAGAAAAAATTGAAGCCCCAACCTCTTTCTTTAGCTCCAATTTGCAGGGAGCTGAATTGAAATACTCAAACGTTGAAAAACAAGCCTTTGTTGTTTTCAAATTAATAAAGCACTTCAGACCTTTTCTCCTCAAAACCCACACCAAAGTAATAGTACCATTCTCAGTAGTAAGAAATTTTTTAATACAAAGGGATGTAGGTGAGAAAAGAGAAAATTGGGTTACATCTCTGCAAGAATATGACAACGAAATCAGACTAGAAAAAATTGTAAAAGGTCAAGGTTTTTGCAGGATGTTGGTAGGAGCCTCAAATCTATCAGCATCACATCATTCAGATGATGATGTACAAGTCTATGAGGTAAGCCTTAACGAAACTGAGTCAAGATACATTGATATCATATTTTACCTGAGAAATGGATATGCCCCAATGCAATTAAATTACACAAAGAAAAGGGCCTTGAGATTAAAAGCTAGACAATATCAAATTGTCAATGATGTGTTGTTTAGAATAAATTATGATTCTGTTTTACTTATATGTCTTGAAAAATCTGAGGCAGATAAGGTGTTGCAGGAACTTCATGATGGACCAGCTAGTGGTCACTTTGGAGGAGATACTACAACACATAAAATCCCGCATGCCAGCTATTACTAGCCAACATTATTCAAAGATGCACACAGTTAAGTAAGGAAATGTAAAATTTGTCAGAAAACTGCTAGAAAATAGAGGAAACCCGCATTACCATTACATCCAACCAACATTGAACAACCATTTGGGCAATGGGGATTGGACATAATAGGTGAGATCATTCCTCATTTTTCTAAGCAGCATAGGTATATCCTTACGACCACTGGTTATTTCACCAAATGGGTGGAAGCAATTCCACACAAGGTAGCCAATTCTGAAAACATTATTGAATTCATAGATCAATTTATCATTACCATATTTGGCCTTCTATTTGCCTTGATGTTTGATAATGCATCTTATTTTTCAGGCAATGTTATGACAAAATTTGCTCTTAAAAGAGGGTTTAAGCTTAAGTACTCTGCTAATTATTATTCGCAAGGAAATGGGTTAGCTGAATCTAAAAACAAGAATCTCATCAAGATTATTAAACGAACTATTGACAAAAGCCAGAAGAACTGGCATAATTCTTTAATGTTTACTCTATGGGAAAATCGAATAACTCAGAAAGCCTCCATTAGCACTTGTCCTTTTAATTTGGTCTACGGGAAAGAAGTCGTCTTACCATCAAATGTAGTTATTCCCTCTTTAGCCTTAGTTCAATTCATTGAAGAAAATCCTTCCTCATCTATGCAAGTTAGACATTTACAAATCCTTAAGCTTGAAGAAGAAAGAGAAAAGGCCGGGATCACACATGCACATCATCAATAGTTAGTCAAATCCTCCTTCGATTCAAATTCTGTAAGTTCAAAATCTTTTCAACTCAGAGACCTAGTATTGAAATGGGATAAAGTCCATGAAGAGAAAGGTAAGCATACCAAGTTCCAAAAAATGTGGCTTGGCCCATTTCAGATTGTGGAACAAATAGGCCCATCAACTTTTCTATTACAATATTTATCAGGTAAAAGAGAATCTCTACTTGTTAATGGGCAGATTTTAAAGAAATATTCTCCATAGAAGATGATCTCTTTTGTTCATTGTATATTATTGCGTTTAGTTTATTTTTTTAAGAAAGAATACTACAAGTTTAAAAACATTTACTTTTGGATTTACAAAGGATATTCTCTTTTTAATTTTGACTTTTCGCTTATGTAAGTAACGATTGCTATGAAATTAATCTTCATATATGAAATATATAGTTAAGTTATATTGCTTCAAAACTACCTATTCTCTACCAAAATTATCTAATCTTTGATGAAACTTAGCTGTAGAAAGAGATATTTCCTTTACATCAGTCAAGAAAAGTATCAATAACAAAGCAAAGTCTCTCTACAGAAAATCATCTTTAAAACTCTATAATTGTCATCTAGAAGCTCTTAAGGAGCCAATGATTCTCCCCACCTAATCAGCTTTAATTTTTAGAGTGTAATTCTAAAATATACTTAAACTTAAAGGATAAGAGGTCTCATCAAGAGCCGACTTACCGTGATCAAAAGACAAGGGGTCTCATCAAGAGTCAGCTTGTTCAATTAAGCTATAAATCAAGTGAATGGCATTGTCAATTTTGGTCACTAAACCAAGACATTGTCATTTAAGAGATAAAAGATTAAAATTTGAAGGAAGAATGAATCACTTCAGAAAATAAAGAAAGCAAGAAGTATACAAACGAGATTATCTTTAAAATTGCATTCTGACCTAGGTGGAATACTGAATCATTGTTGGTTAAAAGGTAACCCTGTTGAGGCTGTGAATGCCTACTGGAAACATAGGCTCTACCTTTTTTCCACTGGAAAAATCCGTAATTTTTCATTAAGATTGGAAAAATTACATATTGTAAATGCTTTACGCATATGCGATTTCCACTGTGTGTATAACAGTGTTCCATATTTACATAAATATATCGTGCAGAGCACTATGTTCTCCGAGAAATAGTTCTGTCATATAAGACTGTATACATTTTGCCATAAGGCAGAAAATAAAACAGTATCTTTCCCACAAAAATATGCATTTTATGATCATCATAGATAAACACTGGCTGCATGGCAAAAAACAAAAATCCTTTCGGTAATTAAGATTCAGGTGCATGCTGGTATTCCTGGTCTATGTATGGCCGGTGGAAATATCTGTAACAGAGACTCTACCTATGACAACTAAGTTTACCAAAAACTGATATGAGGAGAGCCTTTTTGTTTTTATCCAAGTAATGATTGATGTAGACAAAGTGACTTTCTTATGAGAAAAGAATAATCAAAAGAATGATAGTTAAGTAGATGTTGTTTTATTATTAATGAGCAGTATTAATTATCTCATATTCCATGTAATTTTTATTTTTATTTTCAAAACTATCTTTATTTTGGAAGTTTTAGAAATTTGAAAAAACTCTCAGAGATAACTGGTTCTTCCAAGTGAATCGCCAAGTGTTGTGCTATTCAAAAACCCCCCATTTATTAATAGTAGTAGTTAATATTACATTAATAAATGGGCCCTTTAAAAAATCCCCTCCAAAAATGAACTTAGCATTTAGGCATTTCTTTTATTTTTGGAACAAAGCAAGATATCAATCAAACCCCCTTTTCAAAAGAACTACTAAATGCTTTCCTTCCCACATATCACATGATTAAACATCATCAAAAAACCTTGCTAACCCACCAAATCTAGTAAAAAACGATTAAAAGAGGACTCTATGCTTCATCCCTCGAAACTATCATATTTTTTACATAAACTAGGTCCTAGATCTTTTCTCTTCAAAACCAAGTCTCGCATCACATATCGCTATTTATGAAAAGCCCGCCTTAAAAGGTTATCTCAAAATAAGAGAAATGCGAAATTGTGATGGGATCGTAACCTTTATCGCATCACATTTCAAGCATTCAAAAGAACACCGCAAAACTATCATCGGTTGATGTTGTGAAATGTTATCAAGACCCGGACCCACTCCTTCAATACATTATGAACAAAGGTTTAGGTCCGCCACTTATTAAAAAGAGTCTTTACATAGAAAAACCTGACAAGTAGCTATGTTTCGAGACAATAAATGAGTGGCTCACATCTCGCAGAAATGCAAGGGAGGGTAAGAAAAGCGAAAAGGTATAATGTGATATTGCGATCTGCGATATTGTTCCACAAATTGCAAAATCACCATTATCGCAATTCAAAGGCTCACCACCCTATAATCTTTCTTCCTGATTTACGATGCAGGCATTTATGAGCATTAAAGCTAAGGGATAACGAAGCATTAGTGGGTACTTAGTAAGAGTTAACTGCATTTATGTGTGAAAATCCATTTAACGTTATATGATATATTCTTATGAGCATTTGAATAAAACTCCTTTTATCACCTTTACAAGTTATCCACATTATTTCATTTCACTTTCATTGTCATATTTGTGTATTCGATAGTTGTTGTTCCTCACTTTCAGGGAAAATCCACAGAGCAAATCATTGGGAGCTATGGTGAAGAAAGGCAAGGCAGTTGTCTCTGAGAAATCAGAAATGACTCCTCTATTTATGAATACTACATGCATTAGAGAGGGAGGAAACTCTACGTGGGAGGCCATGTATAATATACTGGAGGAAGATCAACCAAGGATTCTAGAAATGAAGGTTACAGTTGACAAACGTGATTCCTCAGATGCCTCCATGTTTGAGATAGCATGCTCATTTGCGCATCCAAAGATAATCCCTTATACAGACATGGTTAAATGGGTTATTGATGAAGCCAAAATCTCATACAGAGAATTCAAGATAAGAAGCCAAGAGGTCATGGGATATTTTACGCCTGATAACTTGCAGCTCATGTACCACCTACCAGAGCCATAAGTCATCTACAACATGTAGTTCATCGAGAATTTTGCCAAATAAAATGAGGACCCAGTAGACTACACCTAGACCTGGTCAAATAATGAGGGCAAAATCAAGAAAGACAAGAACGGTATGTACTCTACTGCATCTATTTTTCCTCCTCATAGTTTTGCAGTGGCCATGCTATGTAGACTATTTGGCAAACCTGATAGTACTAAATTCTCCCCAGAATGGATGCCATTAATAGATGCATCTATAAATGCAACTACAATGAATTGGGCACAAATTTTGTCTAATAATTTAACAAGGACAATAATGGAGTATAGAAGGAAAAGAAGTGTTGCTTCAAGGGTTTACCCTCCATTTTTTATGAGCACCTATGTAATGGATGCAATTTGTTTTGGTTCAAAATTTCCTGTCATGGGATGGAAGTGGACTAACCGAAATCCACTTCCCATTCACATATACCATAAAGATTTCTGGGAATCTCACTTTTAACCACATTTTTTCAAAAATTGTCATGGAGTTATGCTCCCTATCCACAAACAGCTTTATAGCCGAGATGCCCCCAGGTTTTCCAAAGAATCCAAGGTAGATATCCTCCCAGTGGCCATATGGTTTGGGGAGGAGAAATTTATGTATATCAGGGTATTTGGCAGCATTACCTCCCCCCATGTCCTCCCATACTATGTTCTGGACAAATTGATGGCTAGAGAGATAGTCTATCAAACAACTAGTGAGGGAGGGATGAGCAAAACATTAAAGGAAGCAAAAAAGGCCATTTGGCCTACATTCCCTTTACAATGTGGATCATTTTCATTGCATGACCTGGGCCAAGCATTTAAATAAGCAAAGATTATGTTATCTCTGAAGTTACCGAAATTCCCTGGAAGGAAATATGACCCATTCAGCATTGTCAAAGACTTTACCACCATGGTGAAAATAAAATTCTCCAGTAATGAGGAAGATGCATTTGATGACATGTTTTTGCAAAAGAAAACCTTCACAGAGGTGAAGCATATGGCACAATTACTTTTTGACTGTGAAGATCTTGAAACCTTTTACGAATACAGAGAAAGGAGGCTAACAAAGGTCCCATTGGACTAATTATTGATTGAACCAATAAGGAAGCCTATTCCCAGTGTATGTCTAGAAGGAGATTCCAAAGAAAATTCTGAAACTAATTCTGGAGCAGAATCCCAAGAGAAATATACTAGGGAATCAGATAATTCATCACAAAATGGGAAAAGTAGAAGTAGGGAATCAGAAAAACATACAACCCAATCTATAGAAAAGACAGCTCAACAAACCTCAACTAGCAAACAAGCTGAGATCTGTTCCACCTCCACACAACCAATAAAACCCCTAGCGATCGATTTAGAGGAAGAATGGGAGGAATTTAATAAAAGGCTCAATACAGATGAACAAGCGATAGAGTTGAAAACTCCACAATAGAAAACAACTTAAGAAATTACAACAAAGGAGACTGTAAATACTCAAGAGATAGAGCACATCCCTGTTACTCCCACCTCTAAAATAGTTTTGAGAATTGAGGAGATTCCCCCTCTAGATGTGTTTTATAGCCCACAACACAAAGGAATTGTTAAAAGACAAATGAAGAAAAGGAAGTTGGATTCTACAACTATTACTACCCCTGATAATGAACCGATGGATGTTGTCTGGAAAGACTCACTCATCGACTCGTCTGCCAACCTTACTAGACTGTCACAGTTTGCAGGTGCCTATGCTACAATGACCATCAACAAAGCAACCGAGGTGAAAATTTTTCTTAAAGAAAAAGAAGACAAAATTATGTCGCTTGAAGAACAATTACAGCAAGCAAAATCTGACCAGAAAGCAAAGATACAATTAACTAAGCTTCAACAAGTGTTCGAGCGGATGCAAATAAAACATAAAACTAGCTTAGAAGAGAAGGAAGCACAAATACAAGGAATAACTGATCTACATAAAGATGATCCAAAAATTGATCAGTTTATTACTGAACCGCTTGGCCTTAACCCCGAGCTGATGCACCAAAAAAAACTATTATGCCAGAAGATTTTGCAATGGAATTTTTATTGCGAAACAAGTGACAAATTGACAAGTCAAGTCATGGAAATGAGACTTGAATATGATGAAATCATGAAAAAAATCTCTAATTTTATCACCTGGCAGAATTCAGAAAATTGGAGAAAGGCCAACTTGCCTAAACTGGAGGAGTCACACAAAGAAATCTTATTCGCAAATTGGGATTCTAGGCTTAGAGAGGTAGAAAAGGAAACAACGGATGTGGCATCAGTAGCAAACAATTTTATCGAGAATATTAATGAAAATTTACATAGCACCAACCTTGTGGCAGAATCCATTCCAGGTTTTCTTCCTAATGTAAAACTGTTTGAACTACAATGGAGACAGTCAACAGAAGGAAAAGCAGAAGCAATTAGGCAAACAACCAAGTTAAACTAGGAAGCAAATTGGCGACATTTAGTGAAACCTCACAGCTAGTGGATGACCCTGCGATGCATAACCACTTCTACGGAGAAAATGGTGCCAACACTGACCAATGCCGTATTCACTGGGTAGTTGAAATATGAAATTGGCCAACCGACACAGCTCAAGACCATGATGGACATTTGCGATCTAAAGGATCAAATGTATAACAATTAGTCACCATGCTCATTTCTATTTTCGTTTTATTTTTCATAATTTGAGGAAGGTAATTTAAACCTCCTCAACTATTTTATAATAATCTATTTTTAATTTTATATTTTAGTATTTAAACCCCTCTCATGAATTTAGAGAGGGGTCCAGAAATTTTATCAGACACAATCTTCAAAACATGCACTTCTGTCCCTTTGAGGAAGTTCAGGGGAAATTAATAGGATTTATTTTTACCTTATATGGAATCTTCTATTGAAATTGCACTTTTGTACTCTTAGATGGTGTTGGATGGATTGAAAGTAGATCAATATTGCTGAAGCACATGAGTAGGACGTATTATAAATGGTACTTTTATCTCGTAATTCTTTCTACTTATGTATCAATCAATAATTTCTCTTCAAGTTGTTTATATATGAAAGTTTGAATCTTGGTTAGCATTATTTCACTTCTGTATAATGATGGCCTATATTTTATGTTGAATACATGAATAATTTCTTATGCGATATATCTTTCACAATCGTTTCAGCTAACTTTTTATATGAAATGATTATTGTTAAATGATTTCATTTTTCATTGCAATTGAATGATCTTTATTACCAATTTATTTTGGACATTATTGTAGATCACATACTTCAATTTATTCCCGGGTATAGTCATAATTAGATAGTGTTTACATTAGGATAAAATGCATGTGATTATTAGTTTAGATTATATTACTTTTAGCTTAAACATTACTCGAAAATATCACATATCACCCCATCAGCAAAATCATAAAATAGATTGGGAAATTGGTCCCATTATTCCTAGTCGGAGCCACTACTCCAAATAGAAAAGGAGCTGCCAACCAAGGTCCAGACTGGGTGGTTTTCCCCCATGTTAAAGCAATGATTTTCGAGGCTTCAATAGGTGGTCAAAGTGACTCATCCCTCACTCTAGCAAACTGTTTCATTACATGCCACATAGGCCATTTAACTTATGTATCTACCCTAGATAAAAGTAAAAACATAAGAATTACATCATCTAGATCAATTACATGAGTAAAAATTGAATTTCCCCTAGGTAAAAGTCAACTTGGAGTGAAACAGTGAAAATAATGGAACATTGTCAAACGTGTAGCGACATGGTCAAACGCGCAGTGTCCTCTTCAAGCTAACTTTTGACTGCCTTCCCAATGTCCAAATATAGCTTGAGATAACTCATTGGAAAGATTATCCTGTCTAGTTTCTAAAACTTCCCCTTGTTTTCAAAATGGGATTTATTTTCCCCTCCAAAATTTCAATCTCCCAAGACTACTCAAATGCGCAGCGACTAGGCCAGAAAAGAGGCAGAAAGGTGATTTTTTGGTAGTTTTTGACCCTTTTGGCTGGCCAGTTTTGCTCCAAATGCTTAGCAAAAGTACAAGGTGAATATCCTCATCATTCTAAATATAAAAATTATGACCATTTTCTCATTGTATGCTCCAAAAAAGAGCGCAACATCCAAGGTGCTGCGTGTTTGACCATGCTGATTGTGCCAAAATTTATCAAAAAAAAACAGCAAAACATATCTTGTCAAAATTGTTCAAAAATGGCCAAAATTGGTGGGCTATCATCTGCCTATATGTTTGAGGCATGGAGTGATGCCTCGGCAAGGATGTCCAACCTCTTTTTCTCCTCTTGCTTGGTCAAGGCCTCAATTTTTGCATGAGCTATTTTGAGCTTGGCCCATGCAATTTTGTCTCTCATGGCATAGTGCTTCGCCATCCCTCTTTGAATATCATTGTTCTTCTTGGCCTTGTCTAGGAGGTTCTCCAGATGATCATTTACTTTCTCACGCCAATATTTTCAGTTTTCATTTACCATCTTGGAAAATTACTCATTCAAGGTGAGCTCATTAGCTAGTTCTTCCTCCCTTTTTCTTTCTTGCTCCAAAGTTCTCTTTAGGCCTCTAGTCCTTGGCCTTCTTCTTGGTACCTATTCATCAAGTACTCACCATACTGCCCATATTCCTCATCAATTAAGGCCTTTTCCCTTTCAACCTCTCTCTTTTCCTTTTTGAGTTAAATCTCCATCAACTCATGTTTGACCTCAAACTACCTTTTTTCCTACTTATATTAGGAAATGATCCATTTGGCCCTTTGCAAGTTGACCTCGAGCTCACCTATGAGTTAATTCTTCTCCTTGATGACAATAGTTGTTCTTTCACTGTAATTATTCTCATCTGAGTCAACTAACTAAAAATCATGCTCTATCTCATGGAAGTCTTCCTCCTGCTACTAGATATCTGCCTCTACAACTTTTTCCTTACCCTTTTGTACCTACTTTGTCGACGAAGAAGGCAAGGCCCCTCCCACAATCAGTGGGGCAAACACTTGCTTATGCCCTCTCTGATAGGTATGTGCCAAGGTACCTAAACCAACCCTTTTGGGCTTGCTTCTCTCACCATGCTCAATATTCTCTTGCCCAGTGCCTTCATCTTTGCCAGGTGAATGAACAGGCTCATGAAATGGTGATGATGGAGGTGATGGTGTAGCTGAATCATTAGATGAAGATGAATGATGTATGGGCTGAGGTGGAGGAATGGAGGTGGATGGATGAGAAGATGAAGGTGCCTATTGGCCATGCTGAATAGGTGGGACTGTGAAAATATCATTGGATATGAAAGTGTCCCATGCAATGTTAAGCTGGTCAAGGCGGTGTAGGACTATCATTTTGATGAGAGAATGGTGAAATATGATACGCATTTGATGATCATGATCTTTCCTTCGGGAAATGTATGACATATTGTCAATATCCTGGTAAAGATAGTAGGGCAGATTGAGCATTCTAACTCTTGTAAAATGCATGAGTAACCGAATATGATACGAATAGAGCCTAGAAAACTTGCCCTCACATGTGAAGTACTTCATGATGATTTTAATCAGAGGAACATGTATGTCTAGGAGGTAAGAGAAAGGGAAAATCCTCCTTCTTTCATTCTTGTGGCAGGGTTTAAGATATGGCTCATAGTAGCAATAATCCAATTCTGCATGTTTAACCATTTTTCCCCAACGTTTTGGATCCCAGTAGTAGTTGATATGATAGCAGAAGATATAGTAAAGGTGACACTGGCAAGGATTGCTTGGTTGTCATGGAGGTTGATGATGAATTTCCTAGTCAATTCAAAATCATGCTAGATTCTTTCCACCTTCTTGCAAAACTCAAAACAGCCCATATGTTTTGAAGTTGTGGCAGTGATGGGAGATGCCACGAGCTCTCTCGTGTTGGTTGGCTCATATCTGATGATTCTCCCTCCTTTCTTATATTTCCTTCTCTGTTGTTTTTCTTCCTCATTCTGACTTATGTGTTCTTCTTCTGCCATGATTTGTTGTTGTCAAAACCCTAGGGAAATGGTAGAATGGATTGTGGGTATGGGAAATGTGGAATGATGTGAGGAGAGATGATGAAGAGGATATGGGGATGTGTGGAATGAGGGAGGTGATAGAGGATAGGTGTTAAGTGAGGCGAAATGGTAATGAAAGATAGGAAATGTGATTTTGAAATGGTGGGAATGTATTACTTGGGTTTGATCTTAGGAATAACAACAAACAAATTAAACCCTATGTAAGTGAATAATGGAGGGAATGAGTGAGTAAATTTTCCACCAACCTGATTTGCTGAAGTATATAATGACCAATTTGGAAACTTGGTGGTGATGGAGGGTTTCTAGCACGTTTTGGCTCCTTCCAAGCGAACGCGTAGTGACCCAGGAAAAGGTGCAGCAACCCAGGAAAACGCGCAATGACCTCTACAGGAGCACAACACTATTGTAAACAACACTGGGATCTTTGGAAAACATGTAGCAACCTAGTCAAATGCGTAGCAACTCAGCTAAATGCGCCCTCTTGCTCTACTTTTCCCAATTTCGCCTTAAAATCGACAAACTTTTTTGCCGAGGAGTTTTGAGAGTGCTAAAGTGCAAATGAAGCTTCACGGGTGTGTTTGAGAGCCTTTATACTTGAATGAAACATAATTTATGAGTTGCACACCCACTTTCTAATGTTTCTTGTCATTTTCAAATTTTCATTTTTTTTTTTTTTTTTTTTTTTTTTCTCTTAACAGGTGGATGATGCTTTGGCAATCCTGATTTTGACTTTTGCTTGGATGCTTTTGGAAATAGACTTGAGTATGCAGCTAAAAAGTAACTTATTACATATAATAGACATAAAATTACATAAACAAAAATAAAATTATTACATATGTTTGAAGTTTTAATTTACAAACTTGGAATAAAATCCCTTCTCGAAATCAAATTTAGGGCTTTCAGTAACCATGGTTACATGCTTTGGAAAGATTTATTTAACTGAAAAAGATATTATTTGCTCGACTCTCATATTTTGCTGACCTTATGCAGTGAGATGGTGATTTATTGGACCTTGGGAAAATAAAACCTAGGTGACCTAATGGAACCTCAAAGGACTGAATTTCAGGTGGATTTGACTAATATAAAATATGATGAAATGAGCCTTCATGTTCAATGGAAACCCAGAAGACACATGAAGGAGGGCCAGCAAATAAAAACTTTTGAGAGGGGAAAGTGACTTTGGATTTTGGGCTACCATCAATGAACAAATTTTTTCATGATGACCTAAGTGGAATGCAAAAAAAATTCAAATGGAACTCTAATACGATATAAAAGAGAGATTTTGATCACTGGCGGCAGTATGAAAATATTGACTCTAACATTAATGAACCATGGTATTGTATGTATGAATCCTATATAGAGGCTAGAGACTCCCCATTGAGAGGTGTCAATGATTATGGTGTTGATAAGCATGTGGATTGTGGAGTGTTCTCCTTCCTTAAGGAGTGATTGTATGGTGTTACCCTACCTCAAGGGTTTGATATTAATAAAGATCTAGAGTTTATATATTTTTCTCTTGTATTGGCTCTTGGGTTTAATTGCAGTTTTGGGTATATTTTTATTCTCATATATTTGCAGGTCAGATCTATTACAGAATGGGAGATTCTCGAGAGAAAGACACTGGGAACAATATGAATGTGTCTGGCAAGATCGGCGGCATTCAACATTTCAAAGGAAACGACAACAAAAGGTTTAATGACGACATTGGGCAAACTATATGAAAAACCCTCATCCTCAAATAAGGTATTTATTATGAAGCTTCTATTTAATATGAAGATGTTAGAAGGCGGATCTATTGTTGATCATTTAAATGACTTTAACACGGTTACCGGTCAGTTAAGTTTTGTATGAGTAAATTTTGATGATGAAGTTAGGGATCTGTTATTTATGTGTTCATTGCCAGAAAGTTGGAATGGATTAGTTATGGTTGTTAGTAACTTTGTCTCTCAATCTAGTACTTTAAATTTTGATGATGTTATTGGTGATATCCTTAGCAGGGAAATGGGACAGAAAATCTCTGGCGAGACATCAAGTAATGTTTTGACTAGAGAGACTAGGTGAAGAAAAATGGAAAGAGGAAGGAACCCAGGAAATCGCTGTAAGTCAAGAAAAGGTTGATCCAAATCCAAATCATGGATAGTGTGATAGAAATGTGGGAAGAAAGGACACCTGAAGAAAGACTACAAATCTCGAAAAGGAAAAAAAGGAGATGGACAACAAGAGAGAAATCATGAAGAAAATGTGACAGGTGATGTGTTGCAAGATGATTTGTTTCTTTCATTAGAAAATTTTATTGATCCCTAGGTGGTTGATTCAAGGGCTTCATTCCATGCTACACCTGATAGGAAACATTTTCATGACTATGTTCAAGGAGATTTTGGACATGTTCATTTGGGTGATGATAAACCCTGTAAAATAATTGGAATGGGTAAGGTTTTTATAAAGCAACAAAATGGAAACCAATGGATATTGAAGGAGGTAAGGCATGTTCCATATTTTAATAAAAATATAATTTCAATAGGGAAGTTAGGTGGTGAAGGTTGTGTAACTACATTCACAAACAAAACTTGGAAGGTCACTAAAGGAGCCTTGGTAAAAAAAAGGGAGAAAAGGTTGGTATGTTGTATTTATGCAATGGTACATTGTACAAGAGAAGATCCAACATTTTAGCATCATAGGTTGGGCACATGAGTGAGAAAGGGATGCAAATTCTTCACTGAAGAAATTTGTTTCTAGGTTTGAAGCATGTTGATTTGGATTTTTGTGAGAATTGTGTTTACGAAAAACAAAAGAGACTTAGATTTATCAAAGTTGGGAAGGAAAAGAAGAGACAAAAATTAGAGCTTGTGAATACATATGTAGGAGGCCTAGCTCAAGTATAATCTCTTGGTGGCTCTCACTTTTATGTTATTTTTATGAAAGATGCAACTAGAAAACCCTGGATTAATTGTATTAAGAACAAATCTAATGTATTTGATACTTTCAAGAAATAGAAATCTTTGGTTGAGAATGAGACATGAAAGAAGTTGAAGTGCCTTAGATTAGATAATGGAGGTGAATACTACATCAAAGACTTTGATAACTATTGTTCAGAACATGGAATCCGCAGAGAGAAGACAATTCCAGGAATGCCATAGGAAAATGGTGTGTCAAAAAGGATGAACTGGAAAATCATGGAGCGCGCAAGGTGCATGAGATTGCGTGCAAGATTGCCCTGAAAATTTTGGGAAGATGTTGTAGATATTGTTTTTTATCTAATAAATAGAGGGCCTCCAAGTTCTTTGAATGGTGGTATTTCATAGGAGGCATGGACAGGTAAGAAGGTAAACTACTTATTTTTAAAGACTTTTGGTTGTGAATCCTTTTTCCACATTAATAAAGAAAATAGAACAAAGCTTGAGGAAAAATCAAATAAATGTACCTTTATTAGATATGGTGTTAATGATTTTGGTTATTTCTTATATGATTATGAAAATCACAAAACCATTAGGAGTAGAGATTTAATATTCAATGAAAATGTCTTATATAAGGATCAGATGTAGGAAAAGGAAAACAAATAATAGGCAGTGCTTGATAAGATCACATAAAAAGTAATGGTACCTGAAAATCATAATGATCAGTAACCACAAAAACAACAACAACCAGAACAACAAAAGACACCTCAAACACCTGAAAGAGGTGTTGGAAGATCTACCAGGATAAGTAGAATCCCTAAACGATACTCTCCTTCATTATATTATGTATTTTTAAGTGATTCTGGTGAACCGGAAAGATATGAAGAAGAAATGTAGATAGAAACTAGTAAGAAGTCAAAGAAATCCATGGAAGAAGAGATGAACTCTTGACCCATAACCAGAATTGGGACTTAGTCAAGCTACTTGCAAGTAAAACTTCATTGTAGAATACATGGGTTTATAGGTTTGAGGAAGAAGATGGAGGAAATGTGAGGTATAAGGCTAGACTTGTGGTGAAGAGGTTTGCCCAAAATAAGGTTATAGACTTTGATGAAATTTTTTCTCTTTTTTTTAAAATGACTTCAATCAGAACTATTTTAAGTCTAGTGGCAGCAAAATATTTGCATCTTGATCAGTTAGATGTAAATATAACCTTTCTCCATGGGGATTTGGAGGAAGAAATATATATGCAGTAACCATAAGGGTATGAGGTCAAAGGGAAGGAGAAATTAGTGTGCAGGTTGAAGAAGAGCTTGTATGACCTAAAACAAGATCCAAGGAAATGGTATCTAAAATTTGACAAGTTTATGTCTGAACAAGGTTAGACTAGATGTCAATTTGATCATTGTGTTTATCTTAAGAAACAAAATGATGGAAATTATATTATATTGTTATTGTATGTATATGGCATGCTTGTTGCAAGGTCTAACATGCAGGAAATAAATGTGCTCAAAATAAAATTGGCAAATTCATTTGCAATGAAGGATTTGGGTGCTGCAAAACAAATACTTAGTATGAGAATAACAAGAGTCAAGAAAAATTGAAAACATTGTCTGAGAGTGAGTTCATAGAAAAGGTGTTGGAAATATTTAATATGAAGAATGCAACACGAGTTAGTACACCTTTGGCTAGCCATTTCAAACTAAGGAAGGAGATGTGTCCTAAGACATAGGAAGTGATGAATTATATGTGTAAAGTTCCATATGCATCAACAGTTGGAAGCTTAATGTATGCAATGGTCTTCACAAGGCCTGATATTGCACATGCAGTGGGAGTTGTAAGCAGGTATATGAACAATCTAGGAAAAGAGGATTGGATGGTAGTGAAGTGGATTCTTAAATATTTGAGAGGTACCACAAATCAAGCATTATGCTTTGGTAGTTCAAATATTTCTCTACAGGGATATGTTGATGCATATATGGTAGGTGATAAAGATAACATGAGGAGCACCATAGGGTATGTGTTTATTGTAAGTAGAATAACTATCATTTGGGTTTCAAAATTGCAAAACATTGTTGGACTTTCAAAAACCAAAATAGAGTATGTTGTTGCTACAGAGGCTGGTAAAGAAATGATTTGGTTACAAAGGTTTATGGATGAGTTGGGAAAGAAGAAAGAGATGGGAAGGTTATACAATGATCGCCAAAGTGCCATTCATATTGAAAAGATCTCAACATTTCATTCCCAGACTAAACATATGCAACTCAAGTACCATTTCATACAGTCGGTCTTGGAAGATGGACAGTTGAAGCTAGAAAAGATACACTCTAACCAGAATCCTGAAGACATGTTAATAACAGTTGTAACCAGGGAGAAACTAAGATCTTGCTTAGTTTCAACTGGTATTCAAGTATGATGTTGAAGATGAGAAAAAACCAGGTCCAAAGTGGAAGCATTGTCCAAAAACTGAAGCAGCAGTGGAGTTGCTATAATTAGTCTCCAAGTTGGAGATTGTTGGGTGTGGAGCCTGATTGTCTTCTTGATTCAAATGCCTCATCTATGTTGGACCCCAATTCCTAAATGGGGTAGCAACTCTGCCTGTATGATGGCCACCAACGAGGGTGACAACTAATTTTAAAGAGCCCCCACATAAGGGGGTTTGGGGGCAACACTCCCGAAGCTAAAAATAGATGAAACTTTTCCTTATAAAATATTGTAATTTTGTAGTCAATATGGGTTGTTCATTAGGCAAATGATCTGACTGTAGAAGTTATGTTAATTTATGGTTTTTTTCCTAGAAGGCAACTGTCGATTTATATGAGGGAATTTTATTGCGGTTGTGTATGATTGTTCTGAGAGGGAGAGGAGGTTGTGTGAGAGAGAAGAGGAAATTACATTGGATATGTTGTAGGTTGTGTCTCTTCATTTTGCTGGATAATATAAAAGGAAGGAATGGTTGTTTCTCCATGGACATAGCTCAAATTGGACGAACCACGTATATCTAGGTCTCTCTTGTTTTGTGTGTTTATGTATTTGTGTTTCCACAATATTTTATGTGTTCCATTGCTCTGTAATATATAATTTTCTAACACTATCATTCCAAACTGTGACCATGTTTCACGTTTGATCCAAGTAAGTCTGTTAGGGTCCCACCCTAACCCCCTTATTTATGTAGTGGGATCGAGCCATAGTAAAGAGTCAATAAAGCCCATATTAATAATTGTAAGTGGTTAACCCGCATTTAATGACGGTACCACAGTTAGTTGCAAATGGGCCATGGTATTAGATAGATGGTATTAATAAGAACCATGGTATTGCATGTATGAGTCATATATAAAGGATAGAGACTCCTTGCGAGGAGCATCGTGTCTTATTTTGTAATCGATCTCTACTCTATTGGAGGTTGCCCCCTCGAAGAGGCAAGTGAACATTGCTTTCTGAATAATAAAATACTTGTTGTTGTTTCTCACTATTTTATGTTATGGGTATATTTCTTCGCATTTTCAGTATTCTGGTATCGTCTTGCAGGTTAAGACCATAACATTTTTTGAACTGAATCATTTGAAATATTTTCTTTGTATACTTTGGTCATAAAATCTTGACCAAAAGATTCAAGATATTTTAAATCTTTCAGCTCCATTCTAGCAAGATCTGTAATAATTTTCTTTTTCTCATCAATTGGATCAGGGACAAACTGTGTTTTTAGTAGTACTTCTAAAGTAGATAGTCTTGCTGCGACGACTACTTATCGCTCTACCTCAGGTGGTCCAATCCACCAGTCATATACTATTCCAGCCATTCTATTTTCTACAAGAACAAATATGGATATATTGTCGAGCCTAATAGTTACTTGCATCTGATATAAAGCCCCAATCCACATTCTGATTGATTCAGCTAGGTTTGTGGATTTGTCCAGATCTAGAATATAACCACTAGAATTAGAAGCAAACATGTCTTCTTCTATTCTAGGATATTTTTGGATTTCTTTGAGAAAGTTGGCCTTTTGGATTGATGGCATAATGAAATATGGGAACTTAGAAGCTGCATTTTCAAGAGCTACAACTTCTGCTTTTGTTTTTCTAGATTTTTGTGGAACAAAATCTATTTTCATTGGCCTGAAAGATGGTTCAGAAGTGCTAGCTTTTGTCTCTTCTTGATCCCAGAAATTTGGGGTCGACATATCTATAGTAAATTTTGAAATCTGTGATGCCTTTGCTTTTCTTCGTCATTCTTTCTTCTGCATCCTAGCTTCTTTCTAAGCTCTTTCTTCTTTTTGTTCATCATGTAAAAGCTTGAAATTGGCTAAAATGAGTTCATTTTGTGCACCTAGATCATCTATGACATCTTCAGCATAAGAACACCATGTAGTAATATAATTACCAAGTTGATACAACTGATCTAGATCATTTGTATTTGAGGAATTGTGTTCAACCAAAGGGGCACAATCAACTCGTGTTGGAGGTTGCTTTGATGATGATGATGTAGTGCAGAATTTTGTTTTTGGAGGCCATTTTCCTCCTTTCACAAAGCGGTGATTGGAAAATTGCCATTCCTCAACTAGGGCGATTTGAGAATGAGAAATTCTAAACATTTTATTTACAGCTAGAAAAGGCTTGACTTCAGATATATACAACTCATGGGAAGATAATACAGGCTGATTGGATGAGGGTTCTGTAGGATCAGAAACTGGTAATGCATATTTTCTTGGATGAGTAATAGGAAGCTAGACAGAAGGCTTTTCTTGAAGAATCCTAATTTTGCCATATGTTAATGAAGCTCTTTTTGTTAAACTTCATGGATTCTTTTCATCCACTAATGACTTGTATTGAAAATACTAGTCACTTGGTAAGCTTCACTACCATGTCACTACATTCATCTCACTTTCATCATTATTGGGTCACATTTATGATTTTCCAAACTTTATTAATTCCAGCGTTTTTAAGTGAATTTGTGGTTAAAAATTAGAAAATAATGTGAATATGCTTATACCTAACAAGTGGGATGAGATTGTTGACATTTGTAGGTCAAAATGAAGCTTCTAGAAGACCTTTATGTGGCATCCTAGGGCCAAATTCGAATTTGGGTGGAGAGGATCATGGGATCATGACGATATGTGTCACATTTCCTATTTGTATTGAAACTCTAAGAAGACATGTATCTTATCATTTCCTATTTTGATTATAACTCGAGAGGTATAGGGAGAGATTCATGGACTCTCATTAATGAGATGAATTCTCATCTTTTGTATAAATAGTAGATCTCTCTCCTTTATTTGGAAGCTTTTGTTAACTTTGTTAGCTCAACTTGTTGTACTTTGTAATTTTGAAGAATTTGAATAAAGCTTTGAGGTTCCCAACATGGAAGGAGATGTGAAGTAGGAGATGTCATGGAGCATATTAGAATGTAAGGTAGAGTAGATTTTATTTTTTAGTTTTTTTGATTTCATTC
>APFE030354976.1:0-13121 GCA_000404065.3 Pinus taeda | reverse complement strand
GCTATGAGGACAAGTACATATGTGGACCACACTCCGACAGCAAAGTGACCAAAATGTGCATGAGCTCAAAAATGTTTTTCATACTCTACGCACAAAGTTGGGTATCAAAGAATGTGAGCAATGTCTAGTACTCAAGTACCATGGTTTTCTTCACAAATATATTCAAGGAGAAATGGAGTTCCTGTACATCTCCTTACTTGATGCAACGCCGCCAAGAATGAAAAAAAAAAATAAACAAAAGCACAGCTTTGGATTCACGAACTAGAACTAGGGCAAGAGCATCCCCAAACTGTAGGAAAAAAGAAAAAACAAAGATGGAGCGGCCTAGGAAAACCCATCGAAGCCACAAGAAAAGAATGGTACCATGAAGATGAAGAAGGAAACATAAAAGTGATATGAGTTCCACAAGATCCCCTCTCACAACGCAAATGAGTGTTGTGCCAAGAAGTCATTGGTGGTCAAGCTGGAATCTTCAAAGTCTAATGCATCTTTTGATTCTTATCCAAAAACATACATGGGGAGTAACAAGGGGAAGTAGATTATTGGCACAGTATCTAGAGCCACTGTTGCCACCACTAAGGTCCAAAATATTGAGCCCAAAAATCCAAACGAGGGGGAGTGTCTCTTCCACTCACAGATGTTGGTGAAGGATTCATCATTGCAGTTCATTTTCAACAACGAAAGCCAAAAGAACCTCATTTCAGTAGAGGACATGAATCAGTTGGGGTTACTAACCACACCACACCCACAACCTTACACCACCTGGTGACTTCATCAAGGACGATATCTCCATGTCAGCCAGCAGTGTCATATTCCCTACAACAAGCACTACACGGATGAGGCATTGTGTGATGTTGCTCCTCTTGATGTTTGTGATGTATTATTAAGTTAGCCATACTTGTGGAAGCATCATGTTGTGTATGAGTTTAGGCCTTGCACTGCTATTATTACTTTGGGAATTAAGTTATGCAAGATATCAGAGGTAGTCCCGCCTTCCACCATCTCTTTGATCTCCACTAAGAAATGCAGTAAGATCATCTCCCAAACCGAGAATTTTTTATTTCTTTTCTATTCATTCTTAAAGTAAGGGGAAGATCATGGCCACATCCATGGACCCTAAGAAAGTTTCCTCCATGCAGCAGAAGTAGGTGGATAAGGTCATGGAAGAATACAGGGACATCTTCTCCTCACCCATAGGGGTTCCCTCACACTTTTAGGTTAATCATTCGATTGATCTAATCCCTATATCACCTCTACCCAATGGATCGATATACCGCCACTCCATTCTAAAAATGAAGAGATCAAGTGGCAGATCCAAGAGCTGCTACAAAAAATTCACACCCGACCAAGTTCATCACCTTGTGGGAGCCTGATTATATTTGTACAAAAGGAGGCTGTGACCTAGAGGCTCTATCAGGCAGTGAACAAAATCACTGTCAGGAATAAGTATCCAATCCCATGGATTGATGACCTTCTTGACCAGCTCAAGGGGGGAAAGTATTTTAGTAAGATCAATTTTAAGTTTGATTATCACTAGGTTCCAATAGAGCCCATAGATGCATGGAATACCACTTTCAAATCAAAGGAGGGCCTTTTTTAATGGTTTGTCATGCCTTTCAGGTTGACAAATGCACCTGCAACTTTTATGATGTTGATGGATGACATCTTGTGGCCCTTCATCAACTGATTTGTGGGTGTATATCTAGACACCATCCTTATTTTTGGCAAGAGTTTGAAGGATCACTTGCAACACATTCAAAGGGTCCTTCAAAGCGTACGACAGCACAAACAATTCGCCAACCTAGAGAAATGCACCTTTGGCATGGGTCAGGTCCAATATCTGGGTTATGTCGTGGATGAGAAAGGCGTGAATGTGTATCTGGCTAAGATCCAATTCATTCTAGGTTGACTAACCCTAACCACTCTAATAGAGTATTGCAACTTTTTGGTCCTTACCAATTTTTATCAAAGGTTTGTGTTAGAATTCTCCCATATCACTTAGCCTTTGAGTCAAGTTACAAAGGGTAGAGTGAAAGCAATTTTTTCTTGGTTCAAGTCCCAACATAAGGCATTCATTGAACTGAAGCACCACCCCTACTCTACACCTATACTCACATTGCCAAACCTGCAACAGCCATTCGAAATCGAGATGGATGCCTCTGAATATGTTATTGGTGTAGTTATCAACTAGTAAGGGCATCCCATGACATATCACAGTGATATACTTTCCAATACAATTCAGAAGTACCACACCTATGATAAAGAGATGTACTCTATCATGTAGTCTTTCCAAAAATGGAAACATTACATTTTGGGGAATGAGACAGTCATCCACACATATCATTGACCTCTTTAGTTTATATATACACAAGGGAAGTTACAAATGATCGCCATGAGAAGTCGTCTACATATATTCAACAATTACCCTTAAACATTAAGTACAAGAAAGGTAGCACCAATCATGTTGTATATTTCCTCAGTCAACCCCCAGTTATCGCACTAACTACTGTTCTCAACTCTTATGGCCACAAGGCCCTTGGATGGCCACAAATGTAAAAGAATGATTCAGAGTTTGCGACCACTTACTAGATGCTAGTGGATTGCAAGAAAGTTCTAAATTTACACAAAATCCACACATCTATAGTTCGAGGATGATAAAGCAACCCGATTTATTAAACACATCCAACATATTTTCTAGCAAGTGCATGACATCTTGGATAAATCCAATTCCAATTACAAGCAATTACATCATTAACATCGGGTGTCGCATAACTTTCAAATAGGTGACAAATTTTGCTGCATTTGCAGAAAGAACACCTTACTGGAGCCCATCAGAAGATAAAACCACTCTGATATGGGCCTTACACTATCACCAAGGGTATGGGAGACAATCCTTTTGAGCTTAGCATTCCCCCACTCCTTGGCTTACACCCAGTGTTCTATGTGGACTTCCTTTGGGAAAACTTTCCACCATTACTAAACACATCAGAAATTAGAGAACAACTCACACCAACAGAGCTAAACCGAGACTACATGGAACATGCCACAACTAATTGGATCATGGAGACGAAGATCAACAACACTCGCCAGCAAAATATCCAACTGTAACGGGTTTTCAAAGATATCCAACTCCTCAACCAAGGCATGTGGCTTACGAGGGAGCAAGTTCAACATAAGTTTCCCCATCTCATGGAGGAACTCAATGCAATGGGGACCATTACTTCCTAAGGTGGGGGGGGTGATCCAGGTGGATATTGGTGGACATTAGCCTATTCCAATTGGATCCCCACAATTGTTTCTTTCAGTTTCCTTAATTGTAGCACGAATTAATAGTTTTGGCAACTTTTCGAGCCTTGAACTTTTAGAGTCACTTTGAGGCCCCAAACGAAGTTTTTTTTGTAAAATGGGCATACCCATAGCTTGTAGAAGAAAGTCATATTCCTCAAATAGATCTTCCAGTGAGGTATTGTACACATCAACAATAGATCTTATGCCAAAGTTATGACGCCGACAAGTTGATGTATCAATTTACCCTAACGGGGCCCACTTACTTTTGGTGCTTCATCTCATAGGGTTAGGTTTTTTGGATGTTTAAGGTTTTCCATTATTTTTTAATAATAAATAGGCCTTCAAGACTCATTGTAACACAATTTAGAAGGCATGTACTTGTCGCATCTCTTCTCAAAGATAAGCTACCATCGCCTATGCTAGTTTATTTCCATTCTGCATGTCAACAGTTTTTGGTACTTTTTTATTAATGAATTGAAGTTTGGTTTCATTGTATCTCGGTGTTTCTATTTATATTGTATTTCAATTCGTTCCTTCATAAATATGGATAAAAAACCACGGTAATTTATGGTCAAAAAATATTTAATAATGGTTTGCATGGTCAACAGGGCTAACTATGGTAAACAATGGACAATATGGTCGAACATGGTCAACCTTAATAAACCTAGGCAGCATAGTCATCGATTGTTTACCATATTCATCTATAGGCAACTGTTGAAAACCTTGAACAACGATGGATACCCATAGTCAATCATATGTTGACCATAGTCGACCATGTTTGGCCAAGATCAACTATGGTCAAACAAACTCATACATGGCCAAACATTATCAAAATGGTCAAACATGGTCAACATTTTTCAACCATGATCAATCATGGTCATGTCCATTCAACCATAGAAAACCTTGAACAATAATGGTCAACCCATGCTCTATTATGCTCAAGATGGGAAACTTTGGTGAATCATGGTTAAAATGGTTTAGCATGGTGAACCATGTTGTTCGTGGTCAAACATGGTCAACCATGGCCATCCATTGTCAACATGGACAACTATAATCTATCACAAAAAAATGTTATCAACCATGGTCAAATTTATCAAACATGTTCATTCATGGTTATCATGGTCAAACCATGGTCAACCATCATCAACCATGATCAAACATGGTGAGTCACGATCAATGATAGTCAACCATAGTCAATCATAATCTATCATAGTCAATTGTAGTTAGCTATGTACGAGCATGGTCATCCATAGTCAACTATATGTTGACCATAATAGACATCCTCAACCATAGCTTGAATATATTTAGCCATAGTCAACCATAGTCTACTAATCCTTCCTATTGAAGATAAGGGTGTCAACTAGCACAACTGCATTACTAAATGTGGTTGATATACACTAATTAGTTCCATTATTTTTACCTTTTATATGCAAAGTGACATATAAAATGTATTAGATAATCTTGTGTCAACCATATTTACTAATTTTAGTCCAATGTATTCATTATTTTCTCTCATATTTATTCCCATAGCAGAAAACTTCCTATCTACATATATCCTGACATCATCAATATGTTTCTACAACTAACTTCATTGGATGTTGTGATTGTCAAATTCATTTACATTTATTGGATAAATGAAGAATTAAAGGGGATTATTACATAAATTAAGGATTTGGATATGAATTACAAATGTATGTCTCAATTGAATTAATTAAAATGTGGTGATTTTTTTTATATGGTATTGATATCAATTTCTTACTACAATTAATTAATAAAATATAGATTGTAGAGGTATTTCTCATTTCAAGTAATGAATATTTGATGTTCTTTCAATATTAAGGTAACATTGTTCCTTCATGGAAGGATGTGTGATTAGAGAAACTATGTTTGTGTACTCTATTTAAAAGGATATTGTGGGAATAACATCGTAATGGTACTAAAATCAAAGATCATTCATTTTTGAAAGATGTAGATAATGACAGAGAGAAGAGTTGGTAGGATCTTTATTTAAGATACAATGAAAAATAATTACATTAGTGAAGGAATGGTTAATGAATTGTGGATGAATGAGAGGGAATGAGGTGGCTGCAAAAACTTGAGAAGGGAAAATTGAATTGGAGGATAAAATATTAGAGATTGGAGAGAGGAAGTAGGGGACTACAAAAAAATGAAGAAGAGGAAAGTGGACCAAAGAAGAAAGGATTGGAGATAATCGATTAGAGGGGATTGGTGTTTCCTATAGGTTGGTGCGTACAAAGTAGTAGAGAGGTTTGGTGTCTCCTATAGGTTAGTACCTATAAATAAATAGAGGGGATTGTTATTTATTGTAGGCTAATACATAGATGGATTGAGAACATTGGTGTACCCTATATTTTGGTTCCTACAAAGATTGTAAGAATAGGTTGGTTCCCTCAAAGAAAAATCAATCCAAAGAAGTTTTTCATTTCTTCCTTGATAGGTTTCCACATATATCCTATGATCCATGTTCTACCTCCAACATTTTTTTAATTGAAAATTGTATTATATTGATCTAACCCACCTCCCCTCTTAGTATTATTGCGAATCCAACAATTTGATGAAATATGATGTTAAATATTTCCTTATGGTGATGAAAATTCAATACTACCTTAATTTTTGCTAGAGATAATTTTATACCTTTAAATGAAGTATGATGTCGTCAACTAACATCATTAATTTTTTTCATTATTAACGACTATGTGGCATTCCTTACATCTCATTAACAATTTATGTACATTAGCCAAAGCTACATCAAATTCATCACCATAAGTTGTAAAATTGTCCACGTAAATTTCCACATATTCATGGATGAAGTAAGAAAATATTCCAATTACTTCTTGTTGGAAAGTTGTAGGAATAAAGTAGGAAGATGTCACTGAGGGACATATCAACATGGTTTTGTCACAATCCTCGGAAGCGATTTGAATTTGGTTATATTTGCTAAATCTATTGAGGGTAGAGAAATATTTCCCCGTCGCTAAGGTATCCAACACTTGGTCGATGAATGGAGATAGGAAGTGAACCTTATGAACTTGTTAAGTTATCTATAATCTACACAAATTCTCCACTTGCAATTGTTTTTGGGTACAACGACAAGAGGGGAGACTCATTGGCTATTAGAAATAAGGTAGATAAATCATGTTGAAAGCAACTTCCACAATTGCTCTTTGATGAGATCGATTCATTCATCAATGAGGTCTAATCTTCCTCATGCATGTTAGATGTCAACTAGCACATATACATTATTAAAAGTGATTGTTATGCGCGAATGAATACGATCAATTTTTTCAAGGTGAAAAATTTCTCATCATGGCCATGAAAAAAAATGATCATCACACTGTGTGATGAAAAAAAGAATTCTTCATGCAAGGAAAAAAATCAACAATATCAACCATTTACAAAACATGTAACCATAATCACCGATAGTCAACCATTTCTTTCCTGATATATTAATAAAATATTTAATATACTTTATTAAATATATATGGAATACTCTATAAAAACCACCAATCTATAAATATATATGGACTGTTCTATCAATATGATTATGTTAACGATAAAATGATAAAATTTCACTCCAAATAGGTAAATCCCTTAATTTGTTGTGTATTGACCATCAATTTAAAAAAATAAATAAACTATATTAATACATTCAAGATAATCCTGACTCGACTATAAATTATCTATTCAAATATATCATCATAGAATGCATCATATGGTAACATGAATTTATACAATGCTGATATCAGTTTCTCATTTGAACTAATTAAAGACCGACGTTGTGTCCCTCTTGAATGTGAATGGACGTGATTGTGTCTTAGTTTTCGATTATAAAGGGATATCGTGGGCATAGCAATACGTCAATTAAATCGAATATCCTCTACTTACCAAAGGTGCCTAGAACGATTGAGCGCAGAATCAGTAGGAAAAGTGTAAGGGCGGAGAAGAACTGGTATTACGGTAGAGATGGAGCAAGGGTTTGACATTTTATACAACCGTTTCTTAAGGTTGGCAAGGATGTTGGAAGGGTTTTCAGAAGCCGAACTGTTTGTTGCAGACGACCACGCTGACACTTACACTATTGGTTACAACATTGCCCTAAAAAAGCCTTCTCAAAGGCAACAACTGTATGATAGATACAAGGACAGGTTACAAGAATGCCTAGTGGGTGTCATTTTGCCAGATCTCAGGAATAAGGATGGAGAGGTGATGTTGAAACAACTTGTCAAACGCTGGGAAAACTATAAGGTGATCGTACACTGGCTTTCAAAGTGGTTCAGTTATTTGGATCGTTACTTTGTTAAAATGAACTATTTGACTCCTCTCAGAGATGCAGGGTTCATGTGTTTCCGGCAGCATGTGTACCATGAAATCAAGGCTACTGCAAGGAATGCAGTGCTGGCGCTCATTCACAGTGAGCGTGAGGGAGAACGAATTGCAGATTGGTCTTTGCTGAAAAACGTTTTAAACTTTTTCGTGGACATTGGAATGGACGATGCAGGAGTGGGTTTGTACGAGAACGATTTTGAAGCACAGATGTTGGAAGATACTCGAAATTATTACTCCACAAAGGCTGCTTTATGGATTTCTCAAAAAGGCTGAAGAGTGTTTAAAACAAGAGGAGGAGAGGGTTTCCCATTATTTGCACTCCACCACCAAAGAGAAACTATTACTAATAGTACAAAATGAACTACTTTCGCCTTATCTAGCGCAGCTTGTACAAAATGAACATGAAGGCTGTCCCGCCTTGCTGAGAGACCACAAGAAAGATGATCTTTCCAGGATGTACAGGCTGTTTTCTAAGACACAATTGCAAGTTGTTTAATACAACAAGTGACCACAGAAGGAAGAATAATAGCAAAGCAGGCAGAAGTAGAAGAAGATTCAAATGCTTTCGTAGGAAATTTCATTCAACTCCAAGACAGGTATGTGGAATATGTTGAAGATGCATATGCATTTCAAAAAAACATTATTATTAGCAAAGGTTTGATTCTAGGATTTGAGGCAATATGTGGAAATGATGTTGGAGGAAGCACATTTGCCGAAATACTGGCAATATTTTGTGATAATCTACTTAGTAAGGGTGGCCAGGTGAAAAAGACCGATGCAAAACTAAGCGATGGGGATGTTGAGAATATGCTTGAAAAGGTGGTGAAACTCGTTGGCTATATCTCCGATAAAGATATATTTGGTGAACTTTATAGGAAAAAATTAGCCTCTAGAATATTGTCGGATGAAAATTTTAACCTTAGCATAGAGCAGCAGGTGATAGCAAAGTTGGCGGAGCAAAATGGGAAGCGGTATACATCAAAGATGGAGTTCATGATAAAAGATTTGGTTATAGCAAGTGAGGGAAAATCTGCGTTTGATGAATATCTTGGTAGCGGAAATATCAACCTTGGAACAGAACTGAGAGTGAAAGTCTTGACCACTCCATTTGGGCCAATCTCCCAATCATATATTTCCCAACCCAATCTACCTTCGGATATTGCCAACTGTGTTCAAGTATTCAAAGCTTATTATTCTGCACAAAATGAACGTCGTATTCTTACATGGATATATTCACTGGGAACGTGTAATATCAGAGGCAACTTTGACAACCAAATGGAAATAGAAATGACCGCATCAACCACGAGAAGTTGAGTCGTGCAGAAATTAAATCAGAATTGAGCCTCGCAGATGATAAACATGTTGACAAACATCTACATTCAATCGCGGGTTCGAAGTACAAAATTCTTCTGAAACAACCTGCAAATACCAAAGTTGTATCTGATGCTGACACTTTTGAAGTGAATCCTAATTTTAGCAGCAAGTTGAAGAGGATTCGAATTCCGTTTCCACCACCTCTAGAAGAAAAGGTGTTAATGGGCGTAGAGACTGATAGAAAACTTGCGATCCAAGCTTGCGTAGTTCGCATCATGAAGAGTAGAAAAGTTTTGGATTGTTCGCGTCTACTAATTGAATGCTTTAATGAACTCAAAAGCGTGTTCAAGCCGGACGTCAAAGCAATCGAAAACGAGATCGAATTTTTAATTTCCAAAGACTTCTTGGAACTTGACCAGGAAAATCCTCAAAACTTGAAATATGTTGCTTAAATATAGCTGCATTCTCAGTAATGCTTTTCTTTCGAAAATCACAGTTCTTTTCTTTTTCCATTCATAGCCTTCACATTCACAGTGACAGCTTTAGATTCAGTGCACTGCACTCTTTATTGTAATTCTCTTTTCTCAAACTTTTTTCCTTATTCATCGAATAAACTTCATATATTCTTTGTGACGCGTTTGACGTCACATGGTACATCGACTTATAACGGTTTCGTGATGATTGAAATTATTTACACATTTCCCTCACCCGCAAAATGAAATGTTTTAAAGGCTTATTGGTTTAATTTTTCCTCAAAGAGTCTCTTTTTATAACTAAACATGCCATACTTTTGTGCTTAATATGATAATGTGGAAAGATCATTGGATTTGCCTACGTTAGGTTTATCAACTATCAAATTTCTCATCATATGGTACGCAACATACCAATAGTTAGTCATTACGTTCCTCTGGTATGTAAATATAAATTTGCTAGTACAAAATGGGTACATCTTCGAGGGAGCCAATCATTATACTCAGGCTGAATAGTAGCCAATAAAACGGCAAAAGAAAGGAAACTATATGTAATGTCACATGGTTTGAGTTTAGTTCGGGTTTGACAATGATTGGGTTTGGTTTGAGTTTGGTTTGAGGAAATTTCTCAATATAAGGTGATAATATTCCTTCCCTTATAATAATAATATTCTTACCATCTTTAGGAAGGTTCATTGAGTGCCATACATTTACATATACCAACCTATTCTAGTTTTCCAGTCTATACCAATGATGATCAAATAGTTACTCACTGACACATCCATTACTTGGATATTATAAGTTGTTATGATTTCAAGATGAGTGCATAAAACTACCATGGAATATTTAATATCACTGGTATCTATTTGTTGAGAATTAGTGTAGACCATTCTTGGTTCTCTCCTCGGAGCACTATAAACTGAATTCCACTATAAAAATTTTAAGCATGACATTAGGGACTGACCCAATATCAACTAAATGAAAATAAGCAATTTATCACATACTTCCATAGATACATAAAAATGAGGGCTTTTGAAAAAAAATCTAGAATTATTTACAACCAACACTTTGTCTTCAAGAGAATCCTCTTCTATGAGATCCGATGAAATGGATAAGTGTAGGAAATTTTCTTTCAAGAAAACCCTTTAAATGTTGTTTCTCAAGGATAGTGGCCACTTATCAGCCTCCTTGGATGGCTAATTATTGGTATTTATAACTCTAAAAGTGTTCCTTGTTTTAGTCACCATTATTTCATTATCAATGACCCAATCCAAGGTTGTGACCATGTGCTCAATTCCTTTACCAAAAATTATTTCTTGTGAATTATTTTTAACCTCACAAGTTTTTTCATCATGGTAATCTTCAGGAAAGTTACACCATGGTTGGGAAAGAAGGGAAATTGATTAATATGTTTGGGAAGGGTTTCTAATGATTTTCAAAGTGGAATCTTCCTCGTGAGGTTCTAAACCACCTTCTTCTTGAAAGAGAGTAGACAATTACTCATGTCTTCCATGAGTTGAAGGAAAAAATATATATCAAATTGATTAATTGGGTCTTCAAGTGGAAGACCAGTGAGATGAAATTTTTCTTCATATTCCAAACATATTTATAAAGAATACCCCATATTACTTTGATTTTTCTCCTCTAACCAATGATAATAAGCTAGAGACGAAGTATTATACTAGCGCATCATGGTAGCTTAATTTTGTGGCTCAATGATTTCTAGAATTTGATTATACAATTTTGTGAATCAAAGATCAAATGATTTAATAGTCTCACCTTTTGTAAAGTTTACATTATTATATCCTCGAAGGAGATAAATAGGGCTTTGAGGTTGTCCATAACTAGATTTAAACCAGTAACAAAGCTCTATCTAAGTAGAGAAGTCTTTGGGTCGACTTTCATAGAAATCAGTTGGTACTTTTCTTTCTAAGAAGTCCATAAACATTAGCATGCAAGAATCATTATCATTGGAACTGATATTATAATATGAGTAAGAAAAATCAATCAGATGTTCATTAACATGGTACCACCAACCGAGAACTTAGGAAAATGATATTTAAATTTGGGCAATAGTGTACTAGTAGGTTTTAAGTTTAACGGGAAGGCCACATGCCAAGGAGTTGCATTCGCATCTTCTTCAAATTGGAAGAAAACATACTTCCTTATTACCTTGACATGATTAGTGGCAGACTACAATTGATTAAAAGATTAATGCAAATTGCCAATTTGGATAAATGAATATGCAGTCAATGAAGAATGAAAAGAAGAGTAATAGATTAGGAACAATATGGGAAAAAAAGAAAGTGATATCTTGATAAAATTTAAGATGAGCTTGAGCAGCAAGGATAGCTTTTCATCTTTAGATTTCATCTAATGGTTGGTTTTCAAGGATCAAACCATGAATTCTCCTAGAAGAATGAGTTTCATTGGTATTTAAGATGAGCTTGAGCAGCAAGGATAGCTTTTCATCTTTAGATTTCATCTAATGGTTGGTTTTCAAGGATCAAACCATGAATTCTCCTAGAAGAATGAGTTTCATTGGTCATAATCCAGCTATCTTCAATTAGCATGATCTCTAATAAGTCTCTCAAGGGATTCTCTCTTTTATTGGAAATCAATATCATGAGTTGTAACAACCCAACATTGTTATAATTCTACAAGGGAGTCAAAATTATCAAGTATGAATTTAATCAAGGAATTAGAAATAGTTCTTTGATCATTCAAATGATTATAAAGATCAAGTTGATTCATGAATGGTATGTTCATATAGGAATAAAAAAATTAAAAGAAAGGATCAATTGATTAATTCCCCATTATGGTCGCCAAAATGTTTTGACAAGCAAATCTATTATGCTTCGCTACCAACTTCCCCAAATCTCACTGGGTGGGTGAGATAATGGGAGTAAGCCCAAGATTTATTGCCTTGAATTAAACTATAATAAATTATGCACAACTAATTTATACAAACAAATGAAAGGGAGATCATATAAACAATAATGTACATTTTGTGAAGAAAATAAATTTAAATTTGAACAAACTGATTACAAACTAATGAATGAAATTATGAGTAGATTTCATGATAATACTCTATTAGCCATAAGACCGCATAAGTATGCATTAAAATATGACATAAACAAACTCATAATTTTGAGCCATTAATGTCATAAAAATCTGTTCACAAAAATTAGCAACATAAAGTAAATTTTTTAGAGAAATATGTCAAAAATATATTGGTTGTTGATTGTTGATTTTATTAATAAAAACTTGATTACAAGGTACTATTTTGGCTAATTCTTGTGAGAATCTAGACCAAAAATCAACTTTAAAATGTCTATGAAAGACTCATATGTTGACACTCGAAATGTTAAAAGTTAGGCAAGACAAAGTGTTGGGCAACTTGAACTCTTTTGATAATATTGGATCAACAATATGTTCAACAAAATGTGCATCAATTAGCATTGATATAATAAATATCAAACCTTCTAACAACACAAAATAACACAGAAAATAAACACCAACCTTATTAAAAGAACCAAAAATTGATGAGCTCACTTTCTCCTTGTCATGCCTTGAAGGATTTTTGTTGTCACCAAACAAGTAAGCTCTTGTACTCTAGAATATATTAGTCAAAGGAAAAATGACAACTTTAAAACTTATGCATTCCTTTCTTCATTATTATTTTCCAACCTTCCTTATGTT
>APFE030354974.1:43612-108936 GCA_000404065.3 Pinus taeda | reverse complement strand
GAAGCTACACCAGTTAGATGTTAAATCTGCATTTCTGAATGGAGAATTAAAGGAAGAAATATATTTAGTACAACCTCTTGGTTTTGTGAAAAAGGGGCAAGAGCATTTAGTGTGTAAACTGCATAAGGCACTTTATGGTTTGAAACAAGCCCCCAGGTCATGGTATGACAAAATTGATTCATTTTTTATACAGCTTGGTTTTCATAGGAGCCTCAACGATCCAAACCTGTATACCAAGATAAAGAAACAGAGGCAAATCATTTTGATTTCTTTGTATGTGGATGACATGATTATAACAGGAAATGCAAATAATTTGATCAAAGAAATCAAGCAGCAAATGTCACAGGTATTTGAAATGAAAGACCTTGGAGATCTTCATTATTGCCTAGGATTGGAGGTGTGGAAAGATTCTGGTCAAACCTTTCTAACTCAAGGAAAGTATGCCAAAACCCTGTTGGAAAGATTAAGAATGGAACAATGTAAAACAACAGCAACACCATTGCAGCAGAATCTCAAGTTAAGCAGTGATGATGGCACAAAACAGGTGGATGACACTTTGTATAGACAGCTAGTGGGAAGTTTGATATATCTCACGACAACTAGACTTGATCTGGCATATTCCGTTAGTGTGCTGAGTCAGTTTATGTCTAGACCACTTGAAAGTCACTGGATTGCAGCAAAATGTGTGTTGAGATACCTTAGTGGTACTTGTAATTATGGTATTTTATACACTGACATTTCTAATGTTACTTTAGCAGGTTATTCAGATTCAGATTGGGCAGGCAACCTGGATGATCGTAGATCCATCATAGGATATGCATTTAGTATTGGATCCAGGGTTATCTCGTGGAGTAGCAAAAAGCAAAGTACTGTAGCATTATCATCATGTGAAGCTGAGTACCAGGCGTTGTGTGCAGCAACATGCGAAGCCATCTGGTTGAGGAGATTGCTTAGCAATGCAGGCGAAAGTCAGAAAGAAGCAACCAGCATCAAAACTGACAACCAGAGCACAATAAAGCTTGCATACAATCCAGTTTTCCACAAAAATACTAAACATATTGACACTCAGTTTCACTTTGTACGAGAAAAGATACAGTCTAAGGAAATTTGTGTGGATTATTGTAATACTTGTGATAATTTAGCTAATATTTTTACTAAGCCTCTAGGGCGAGTAAAGTTTGAGTTATTTAGAGGGATGTTAGGTGTGCAGAATAACCCTTTCTCCATTAAGGGGGGGAGTTAGAAATAATGGAGAAATGGTTATGTGGTTGTAACGTACCTTCTTAGTTTAGGAGTTGTTCCTAGAATTTAGGAGGTTGTTTACAACTACCTATTTTTCAGTGATGTATTTAATATTGTAATATCATTTGATGTGAGGTAGAGTGAACATGAGAGAGAGTCTCCTCTTTGTTTGAGTGCAGTCTCCCAGGTGTTGTACACACTTGTGAGCTGCAACTCCTTCATTTAATTCAAAGTGTGATTTTTATCTGTTTAATAGTGAGGTTTATTCCTCCAATGGAAAAAGGACTGTCCTGGTTTTCGGCCTTGGAGGAGGTATCTTTGATGTTTCCATCATTGTTAGTGTTGAGGGAGGTAAATTTTGAGGTGATGGCTATTGGAGGGGACACGCATATGGGTGGCAAAGATTTTGACAATAGGATGCTCAATTATTGTGTTGAAATTTTAAACAGAAAATGCAAAAATGACATGAGCACAAGCGTCAAAGCCCTTCAGAGACTCTGCTCAGAATGCGAAAGGGAAAAAAGAAATGTGTCTTCAGTGATAGAGACTGATTGGATTGTCTTTATGAAGGTCAGATTCCGAGAGCCAAGTTCGAAGAGCTCACATGCAGATTACGAGAGCCAAGTTCAAAGAGCTCAACACTGATTTCTTCGATATGTGCATGTTGATCCTCAACCAATGACTCCAGCACGCCAAGATGATGGCTCCAGCATGCCAAGATGAGCAAAGAGCACAGATTACGAGAGCCAAGTTCGAAGAGCTCAACACTGATTTCTTCGATAGGTGCATGCTGATCCTCAACCAATGGCTCCAGCACGCCAAGATGAGCAAAGAGCAAATTAACGAAGTGGTATTAGTAGGAGGTTCTACTCGCATTCCAAAGGTACTGGAACTCCTTCAAGCTTTCTTCCATGGAAAGAAACTTTTCAAAAGCGTGAATCCTGATGAAGTTGTTGCATATGGCGCTGTAGTTCGGGTAGTTGTCTTGAATAATGAAGATATCCACTTATTCCTTCAGGACATCGCATCTTTGAGTCTTGGAATCGAAGTTACAGGGGGTGTAATGTCTAGTCGCTTCGAGAAATACTCACATCAAATGGGGCTTTATTCTACGATGCGTGACAATCAGATAGAAGTTGATTTTAGTGTCTATGAAGGCGAGAGAGCAATGGTAGCGAACAACAATTTGCTGAGTGGTTTTCAGTTGAAGGGAATTCCGGCAGCCCGTTGTGGAGTGCCATGCCTTGTAGTTGTGTTTGAAGTGGACGCAGATGGAATTCTAAAGGTGTTAGCAAGCAATTGAATTATTATCACGAACGATGGTAGTCAGCTGAGCACAGAGGAGATGAAGAGAATGATTGGTGATGCCAAGAGATTCAGAAGGAAGGATGAAGAGGTAAAGAAGAAATTGCATTATTATCGGGAATGATGGTAGTCAGCTGAGCACAGAGGAGATGGAGAGAATGATTGGTGATGCCCAGAAATTCAGAAGGGAGGATGAAGAGGTAAAGAAGAAACGTATGGCCAAAGTCAATTTGGAGAATTATGTTTAAAACATGAGACACATAGTGAAAAAGGCCTAAGTAAAAAAGTAAGTTTTATTATCTAATTCTGGTTTTTGAAATTTCAGTGTTTGGATTCGATTTACAAAAAAATTAGTGTTTGGAATCGATTTGCAGCAGCGGGAGATATTGTCCAAATGTCGAATGGTGTAGAGAAATCGCTAGATGAGTGTGCACATCTTTACGAGTTCAAAGGAAAATTATCAACCTTTGACATTCTAAAAAAGAAAGATGGAATTTCTTGCAAATTACACAACGTATTAATTTAGAATGTCGTTAGTATGATACGGTTCTTTTTTATGATTGGAGGTTGTGTTATTTATCCAAAGGAAGATGTTTGTGACTGCTAAAACTTAAAACTTTGATGAAATACTTGTATTCCCTTGAAATGACTTGGCACCTAAATTTTGAAGTGATAGATTGATTTTAATTTACAATTTATTGTTATATATTTTTTGAAATGTTTTTTTGGTTAGTAACCATTTACGGGGATTTGAACCAGTGACCTATTGCAGGGAGTGTCTTAATAGTGTATCCTTTCACCGTCAATCCAAAGTTCCATGGGCTGTATTTTTTGAAATGTTAATCAAATATATTTTTATATTTTTATTAATAAATTAAGGATCAGTTAACTTTAAATTAAACTCATTTTAGTTTATGAATTAATAAGTTTCGCGTGTGTTTGTTTAAACTCATTTTAATTTATGATATATTATTAAGTACTTTGTGGGTATGTTAGTAAATTAATTTATTTATTTTTATTAATAAATTAAGCATTTACTTTGCGAGGCCCAGGTCGATTTCGAGAATCGACCTAGGTTCACCAAGGACATTTTTTTTTAACCTTATTATTTTTTTTAATTTTTAATTATGCTATTTTATTTTTTAACTTTTAAAAAAAAAATGTTTTTAATGTTTTTTTGGGTTTAAAAAAATTCCTTAAATTATGTGCTTTTTTTAAATTCTTTCCCCAATATTTTTTATTGATATTTTTTGTCTTTTTTGTCTTTTTTTTGGTTAACCAACATGAAAATCACCAACATTTAAAAAAAATATCCACACTTAAAGTGTAAAAAATGAGCCCTCTAAACAAAAAAGGGTTGATGTTGCATCAACACTTTTCAAAATCAGCATGAAAATCACTAACATTTTAAAACAAATGTATACTTGATACATAACAAAATTTAAACTGTCCAAAATAAGCCCTTTAAAAATTAACATTTTAAAATAATTGTTCATACTTAATACATAAACAAACAAAAAAAAAAAACTAAAGTGTCAAAAATAAGCGCTCTAAAAAAATGAGTTGATGTTGCATCAACACTTTTCAGAATCAGCATGAAAATCATTAACATTTAAAAAAAATGTTACATACGAAATTTAAAGTGTCAAAAATATGTTCCAAAAAAAAACATGTGTATTCTGAATAACCACTTTTCAAAATCAAGTGATTTTTTTGCTACCTCAAAAAAACCGGAAATTGGTAATTTTCTCATTTGATCGGTAACTATGTTATAATATGATGGTTATGGAACTAACACAGATATCAAGAATACTGGTATAGATGTTACAGAGGATATGAAAAGAAAATGGCAGTTCGGTTACAGAACGCATGGAAATTGTGAAGATTGAAAAACATATGCAAACCTTATGAATCAGAGTCGCGTACATACATAGATTCTATAAACAAAAGTCGTGTACATAATCCGAACCATGGAAAATTGGATACCATGGTAATTTCCCATAGTATTGTGTCGGCTACGTCTATTTGATCTAGTCAACAAATACTAACAACATTACTAAGGGATTTACCTTAATTATTTGCAAAGCCAAAAGCTATATAAGGTGATGGATATCAAGGTGTTAGGTGTGTAGTTTGGGATACAATATTCATATGTGATCTGATCTGAAAACAGGTGTGCACCAGTGAGCAAGGAGACGACTCAGATTTGATATATCTGATAGTGCATTAAAGACCAATGGATATACTTGCTTGATCTATTTATGTTTGTTTATCTAAAAATGTTAGATATGTAGTTATGATGATGGTATGATATGAATGTGTTTGTAGTGATATGTGACTTTTAACAATATGTTCACAGAGATCTGAGTTTGACAGGTGATTTGCAACAAATCTTTGTTTCAGTATTTTTAAAAATTTGTACACAGTTTTTGCTATGCCTTGTCGTGTATATATGTGGATGTGCTTTGGAGTAGTTGCGTATATATTCTAAAGTAATTTGGTTAGACTGCTGCCTAATTTAGGTTTTGGTATTCAATATGTTGAAATATATATGTGATTTTTATGCATGATAAGCATGTATATACGTCGATCTAGTCGAATATAGTCGTGTATAAATTCTAAGTTGAACTTGGTCAAGGTTTGAATTATTGCTTGATGATAAAGTTTGTTTTATCGTTTGTTGTTCATCAATGATGTCTTGATCATAATATCTAAATGTGTTGATGAATGATGGTTTGGCTTGGTATGGCATGACATTATTAACAATGTTAATATGGTTTAGTACTTTAGTGACTCAATTGATTCAGTTCTCAGATACTCGTATTTTCAGTTTTTTGTGTGTTGATATCTATAAGCAGGTGTTATGAACAGGAAATGCATATATACACAGGTTTTCTCCAAAAAAGTCGCGTATATATTATGAAGTTCATTTGTTCAAGGTTAACAATGATTGCACATTGTTTCAGTGATGATTGCTTGGTTAATCAATGATTGATTGATTGATTGAAGTGTAATAGTGTTACTAAATAGTGCATTGATTTGATCTGGTTGCATTGGTTCAGATTCAATTAAGTGATATGTTGGTTTCTATTTCAATGATTCAAATTTTGAGATTTAGTATTTCATTTTTTCATATTGGTTTGGGCTTATTGTTAATGTGGGTCTGGTGTGAAAATTTGATGAAAGGTGGCCCGCATGTTTTGATGATTGATTGACAAGTGGATCCGGTGTGAAACATTCTGAAATGTGGTCCACACTACGTTGAGGGTTGCAACCTTCTGTGATGGGGTAGGAGCTCCCTTCTAGTAGGAACCGGTCAAGGAGATCAGGGGGTTGTAGCTCCCTTCGAGTGGGTGTTGGAGAACAAGTAGAAGTTGTAGCCTCTTGCAGGTGGGCAGCTGCATGCTAGTAAGAGTCTGTGCCAGTACAAGATGTAATGAAAAATCTATTTATATAATAAGAAAGAAGATAAAGACGACAACAACGGTGGTTTTCTCCCACATTGGGTTTCCACCTAAAATCTTGGTGTTCATATGTGTTGATGTGTTGCTTATGTTTTATGATTTATTTATTCTTTATTGCATATTGGATGGATAATAAACTAATGATTAAGCTAAACATATGATGGAAGTTCTGAAAAATTAAGCAATCTCAACATACGACGTTTGCATTCATTGAAGTCGTGTACACACGTGGGTTGCATGAATAAGAGTAGCGTATAGAATTCTAAATGTGAAATTGGATGTTAAAGTGAATTAAAAATACTAATTCACCCCCCCCCCCCCCCCCCAAGTATTTTTCCTAACGATTGGTATCAGAGAAGATCACTCAAAAGAAGCTTGATTGCTTAAAGGGAGGTCTATCAAAATGAGCAGTCAAGAGGGATTATATTCTAACAAGCCACCTTTGTTTAATGGAACTAATATGTTTTGGAAAGTCAAAATTAGATCATATTTACAGGCACTAGGGGATGATGTATGGGAAATTGTTGAAGGTGGATATCAATACCAGCCTCCATTCCTACAGATGATGCAATAAGAAATGGCATAAGAAAAATGCAAAGGTTGTAAATATTATCTTGGGAGGTTTGGTTGAATCTGATTTTGTGAAAGTCATGCAGTTGATCTTTGCAAAGGCAATATGGGATAAGCTTGTTCAAAGCTATGAAGGTGACTCTAAGGTAAAAAGTGCTCAACTTCAAACATATAGAATCCAATATGAATCTCTTAGAATTCATGATGATGAAAGCATTGCAAGATTTTTCCTTAGAGTAGACAAAGTTGTTAACACAATGAAAGGTCTTGGGGGAAATAAAGGAAATTGTTGTTGTTGAAAATATTTTGAGATCACTAACCCCAAAGTATGATTCCAAAGCCTCCGCCATTGAAGAAATGTAGGATTTAAAGAATCTCACCATTGAACAACTCCATGGGATCTTGACAACTTATGAGATGAGAAAAGGGGATACATTAGGTGTTAGAGAAGCAACGTTCAAAGCCACAAAAAAAGGGAAAGAAAAGGAAGAGCCTAAAGATACAATTTAAATTTTAGATGAAGAAGAAGCAAATTTTGTGAAGAAGCTCCAAGTAGGAATTGGTAGGTTCAAAGGTAAACTTCCTTTCAAATGTTGTGCCTGTGGAAGAGTAGGTCACTATGCTGCTAAGTGTCCTTATAAATAAAATCATGAAAAAGGAAAGAATGTTTCAAAGTATAATGTCAAAAGAGGTTTTACTAGCAAGAAAAGTTTTTATACTCATGAAGATAGTGAATATTCTTCCAATAATGAGGATGATGAATCAGATCAAGATTGAGGAATTTGAAGAATAATGTGTAGATAAGTATGATGATGATGACTTTATCAATGCTCTAGAATAAATTGATAGACTCGGGGTCATAAAAATAAAATAAAGAAAAGGAAATTAGTGTGTATAAAGAAAACAACCTAGTTTAAGAAATAACCCAACTAAAGATTTGTCTAGAAGAGGCTAAATTAGTAGAAGAAGCTTTCAAGAAACAAGTCCAAGAAAGGGAAAATCATTGTGAAAACTTAGGACTTGAAATTATGGGTCTAAGAACGGAACTTGAGAAAACAAAGGCTGTAAATCTTAGATTTGCTAAAGGATCTGAAACTTTAGAGGAAATCATTAAAGTTCAACATTCTCCACTAATCAAGACAACTCTTGGATACAAATCAAATCAAAACAGTGAAACATCAAAAATCCTTTGAAACATGTACAAAAAGCTATGTCAATGTCGTAAGAAGAAGCAATCATCAAAATAGTAGGACTCAACAAAAGAATAAACGGTCAAACTATACTATAAGCATCGCTCCCATATCTACCCACTTTCCCCGACCTTCAAGGGTAAACATGAGCTGAGGGCTACTATGACATGACTCAACCTCCTATATAACATTAAGGAAATGGAGTTGGCAAAATAAAACCTTACTAACCTTCCTTAGGAGCTACAGGACCCATAGGAGCTAAACAACCACTCCTGGTGCCCAAACCCTGAGTTAACTTGCCTTTATAATGATTTGGACTCCCAGTGACTTGCATAACAAGGAAATCCAGTGGATGTGACCCTCTAGTCACATGGATAACCCTACCTCCCAGCAACTGCAGTCTAGATTTCCCAATTTTGATCATGCCACCCCAGAATCTGAGCCACTTTTTCAAGGTCGGTATTCATACCTCTACCCATAACTTGATAGAACTTCCTAGGATGATGAATGACATAAGGAAAAATTCATTAATACAAAACTTAGTCAAGAACTTGATCTATCCAAGCCTAACCATGACAAACATTTTGTTGATGGTGATGATGATGGTGGTGGTTAACGTCCACTGGGACCAAATTGGTCTATCGGACCTATAATTTTCTTAGTTTCTAATTGTCTGGCTCCTCGTCTTTCTTGGCGAGGTTGGTGCTGTAGCTTTCTTTTTTTTCTCTACGGTCTTCCAACTTTCTTTATCTTGCATCTCCTTCAACTCTTCTGGTCCTTGGGATATTGGTGTCTTAGCTTCACGATCTATTGTGTTCGTCCTTTTGAAGATAGTCGGAGAAGAAGTTTGGTCTAAGAGATCTACTTTGCTATTAAATGAAGATTTATTTTGTGCGGTATTTGAAATCTCATAATTGTTGATGCTTGAGGGGTTGTCAAGTTCACTCTTTTGTTTTTGGGTGGGGCTTTCCCCCTGCTTGTCTTGAGAGTTGTTTCTTTTTTGCCCGATTTCTTGTGATTCAGAGTTTTCTCAAGGGTATTCTTCTTTGATGACAGTGTAGTGTTCTTTTTGTGCTCCTTCCCACCATGTAGATCTATGGTGATTTTTTCTAGCTGAATATTTTTGGGAGGCTTTTTGGCAGTTTTTAGCTAGGTGACCTGTCTCAAAGCAAGATTGACATCTGAAGAGGACACTTTCATAATCGGGTTTCTGGTTCCACACATAGTCTTTACTTGTTAGGTGTATTTCAGCTGGGAATCCGGCGCTGAAGTCCATTTCCACACAGATACGTGCATAGGTGGTTCTGACATATTCCTCTGTTTCTGGGCACCTGCAGTAAAATTTCCCAATTGCATTTCCAATGACTTTTAGTGAAGAAAAATTCTAGAGATGCAAGGGTAGGTTTGGCAATCTCACCCAAACTAGTGCTGAGGTTATGACACATTACGAACATGTAAAATATAGGTCATGAATGCATATTTAAACATAGAAATGTCAAGAAAGTCTAATGCCCTCTCACAACAACTGCAATAACATCTATTAGGTCATGCATTCAATAATCAATCATTTACCAATCAAAACATGATAAGAGCCATAACTAAAATATGTCATAAAAACGTGCCCATAACCAGCATATAACTAGAATAAGAACAATGATAGAACAATCATCAAAGCCACATCATAGCAAGTACATCTACTCATAAAATAAAAGAGGGAAAAGAGCTCTTATTAAAAAATTCAAAAGCCAACCAAGTCAAGGACTTCCACATACCACCTGATCATAGATTGGGTTGAGCCAAACCTTTCTTTCATCCAATCACCCATGTACCATATTCCAAGCATGAGTGTGGGACTCACAACAAAAAACAAGGCTTCCTCAGGCTTCACCGCAATCTCGCCAAAATCGGTCAAGGGACTCCTAGGCCCAAAACAAGCACTTAAACAACTAGGCTTTACCACAATCCCACCATTACCGGTCAAGGCATTTCTAGGCCCAAACAAAAACATACACTACCAGGCTTTACCGCAATCCCCACAAAATCGATCAAGGGATCACTAGGCCCTAAACCATCTTGGATTCCTCGGATTTCTTCACCAATACCTTGAGGAATTTTCCTGTCTCCACCCTCAAGATTTATAGGAATCCTGCCAAAATCGGTCAAGGGATTCCTAGGCCGATGGGAAATTTCATGAGACCACCTCATCTAGTTCGAAAACCAGCCAGCAATCCAAAGCTCAACCAAATGAAAGAACCCCATCACACCATGGCTATCTGAAAATGGCAAGGAAAGGCTTAAACTACTATCACACCTTGCAAAACCCATGCCAATGACAACAAGAGAAACAAATACACACATGCATGTACCATGCATGCCAAAATTAGCAAGGAAATCATACATGCAACTCGATACCTGCAAAGTAATCTCATTGTAGATACTTGATCCAACTCTTAGTTACTTGATGCTTGCTTTCCTTTGCCTTGTTGTACTTGCTTTGACTTCCTTTCTCCTATGCTTGAGTACTCTAAGAATGATCTAAGTGTGCAATAGTATGAGAGAGAGAATAAAGGGAGAGCTCCAAAACTAAACTGACAAAAGGATAAACTATTAAAAGTTGTGAACTGATCCTCAAAAGCCTTTTTATCATTAAGGCCTCTATTTTTCCTTCAATTTCCTCCTCACATGCAATTTGTGACATTTCACCTTTATTTTCTCCTATTTTCCTTTATTTCATATATAAAATACCAATTAATTCCTATTTGCCTTTTCAATGCCTTTGCCAATTTCCTTAGCCATAATAAACCAAATGAACACCCATTAGGATTTTTTGCCCAACATTCAGCTTGAAATACGTGTCCCATGAACTTGATCTTATTTTTCCCTTTATTGACTTTATTACATGAACTTTTAACTTGGGGATGTTACCGACCCCTCCTCCTTAGGGGAAAATTGTCCTCGGTATTTTATGACACCTACAACCAGCAAAACCACTATAAACTAAAACATACTATCCAAGGAGCTTTATGACTTAGCTCAATGTTATTTACAATGAATAATCTGCTGAAAAGCAAACCCACATGACAAATATGACAACATAACAACCATGCCACTTATTGGGGCTTTCTAACACAACTCGTTGTGGTATTTACAATAACATCCATACATAAATATATATGTATACCATAAAAAATAATGAAGGATACATAGGCTGCATTTGATCAACCATCTCCTATGTAGCTTCAATAGGCCAAAAGTGCTTCCACTGCACTTTAACTTGCTTGATTTCTTGGTTCCAAAGCATGAGATGTTTTTGCTGCAAAATTCATTGAGATTCCGACTCCTTTTGGCTCCACCTACAATACGAACCAATCAATCACATGATCAACATATTTCACGTATATTTTAAGCAATGAAACATGGAAAACATCATGGAAATTCAATGTCATGTGCAGTGCAAGTTTGTAAGCCACCGGTCCAATCCTCTCAAGGATCTCGAAAGGCCTGCAATACCGAGGTGCCAACTTCACACATGACCCAATCCTCGAGGAGATATTCTTGGGCTTGATGCACAAGTACAAATGTTCCCCAACCTGAAACTCCTTGAATGCCTTGTGTTGATATACATAACTCTTTTGTCTATCCTATGTTGCTTTTAGATTCTTCTCATAACCTGCATTTCTTGTTCCATCTCTGCAAAGATGTTTGGTCCTATCAACATCATGTTCATTGGATCACTCCAGATGATGGGAGTATTACAAATCTGACCATAAATTAGCTCAAACAGGCCCATCTTCAATGACTCCTAGTACCCATTGTTATAATCAAACTCAACCAATGATAGATGCTCTTCCCAGTACCTCTGCTGGTGAATAACATACATTCTCAACATGTCCTCCAAAATCCTATTGACCCTCTCTATCTATCCATCTATTCGCGGATGATAAGTTATGTTAAAGGCCAACTTTATACCCAAACCTACAAATAACTCCTTCCAAAACCTATAAGTGAACTTGGCATCTTTGTTGGATGCAATATTATTAGGAATACCATGCAATGTCATTATCTCCCTGATGAAGACCTATGCTACCTCACTAGCTAAATAAGTAGACTTAACCAATATGAAGAAAGCTACCTTAGTCTACCTATCAACCACAACCATGATGGAGTCATGATGTCTAGATGTCATTGGAAAAATTGTAATAAAGTCCATGGAAATGACCTCCCATTTCCACTCTGGGATTGGAATCGACTGCAGTAGACCACCCAGATGCTTACACTTTGCTTTTACATGTTGACAATTCAAACACCTTGTGACAAACTCAATTACCTCTTTCTTCAAATTCGGCTAGTAGTATAACTTCATAACCACTGTCAATGTCTTCTGCTATCCTAAATGACCGAAATGTGGCTTAACATGAAATTCCTGCAAGATAAGATTCTTGAGCTCACTATTGCCCGACACATAGATCCTGTACCTAAATCTCACCAAACCATATGTCATGAGATGATAATTCACATCTTGATCACATGTACCCTGTTGCTGTAACGTGTGCCTAAGCTACCTATCATCCTGTTGTCTTGCCTGTAAGATTTGATCTTGTAAATCTATTCCATATGAGCTCACAATTGTTGTATAATTTACCTATACTCTTATGCTAAGAGCATCTACAACCATGTTCTCCTTTCCCTTAATGTACCTGATCTAAAAGTCAAACACATTGAGCGTGGCCAACCCTCTAACTTGCGTGGAATTCATATTCAGTTGGTCAAATAAGTATCTCAGCCCACTGTGATCACTCATCAATACAAACCTCCTATGAAGAAGATAGTGCCTCCACATCTTCAATGCATGAATGATCGTTGCCAACTCAAGATCATGAGTCCCATAGTTCTTCTTGTGCTAATTTAGTTTCCTACATTTGTAGCATACCACATGTCCTTCCTACATCAAAACCCCACCAAGTCCTCTCTTGCAAGCATTTGTACATACCAAAAATTCTGTATCTGGATTTGCAAATCTTTAGAACTTGAGTGTTTGTAAGAATCTACTTCAACTGCTCAAAACTGGATGCAAATTCCTCTATCCATTCAAATCTCTTTCCCTTCCTCTGTAATGATGTAATATGATAGGCAATCCATGAGAAGTTCTTTATGAACCTCCTATAATAACCTACTAACCCCATGAATGATCTGGCCTCATCCACATTTCCAAGCGCTGCCCATTCCATGATAGCTCTGATCTTTTCTAGATCCACTGTTATGCCTTCCTTGGAAACAACATGTCCCAAGTAATGTACCTTTGTCTAAAAGACATTGCATTTACTAAGCTTGGTATACAAGTGATGCTCTCTTAGCAATCTCAATATTGTTGCTAAGTGTTCAACATGTTATTCCTCATTCTTAGAATATATCAATATATCATCAATACATTCAATCACAAACTTGTCTAGATAGGGACGCAACACACTATTCATCAAACACATGAAAGTAGTTGGAGCATTAGTCAAACCAAAACGAACTACAACAAACTCATAATGAACATACTTGGTTTGGAAAGTAGTCTTGTAGATATCATCTTCTAAGATGTGTACTTGATGATATCCTGATCTTAGATCAATCTTCAAGAACATTGTTGCTCCCTTCAACTGATCAAACAAGTCATCAATCCTCGACAAAGGGTACCTATTCTTAATTGTCACCTTGTTCAACTACCTGTAATTAATACATAGCCTGAGAGTACCATCCTCCTTCTTCACAAACAACATTGGTGCACCCCACGATGATACACTTGGCCTGATGTATCCCTTGTCAATAATTTCTTCAACTACAACTTCAATTCCACTAACTTTGGTGTGCTCATATTGTACGATGCCTTTGATGTTGGTGTTGCCCCAGGTACCAATTCAATAGAAAAGTCCACTTCTCTGTGAGGTGGAAACTCTTAAATATTTTTTGGAAACACATCCTGAAATTGTTGTAAAACCGGATACCTCTTCAAGACTTCTGCATCCTCAACTTCCTTAGCTTTATCTATGGAAATATGTCCTTTAAATAATACACACCCTTTCTTGCAACTGCTCTTTGGCTGCATAGTTGTAACCATTCTAATTGATGTTGCCTTCTTCTTACCCTGCAAGATTCTTTGTTCTCCATTTCCATTCAAGCACGCAATAGCCTTTTCATAAAAATCCACCTTAGTCCTATGAAGATACAACCAATCCATACCCATAAGCATATTGTATGATCCCAATTGAAGTACATTTAGATACACTGATGTAGGTATACCAATCAACTTAAATACACAAGATCTTACCCAATGATGACCTCTTTTCTTAGTACCTGTAACCAACTGCACCAACCAAGATCTTGCATGCACTTATTTTCTCAAACCATACTTATCCACTAGGTAAAAATTAACATAACTATAATTAGATCTAGGGTCATTCAAAACATAAACAAATCGATCACAAGGCTTACCTTCCATCTCAATAATAGATTATTGGTGATCCGCTTGCCTGTTATCTAATGTTGCATAGATTCGAGGAATGCTCTGTCCAACATCCCCAACTGTCTGCGCCTCATGAGCACTTTATGTATGAGGCTTACCACCCTGATATGACAGACAATACTTCTTGAGATGCTCCTTGCCACATTTCCAACACTGCAACTGTCTCCTACCATCACCTCTATTTTTCTTCTCTCCAGGCTGAGATCCATGTCCCTTCTCTATTGCATTAAACTTCTTGTAAGGAACAACATTCTATTTCTCACCTACATCATGAGGTCTTATTCACTTTGGTGGCCATTTTCCTTTAGTTTTGTCACTCCCTTTCCAACCCTTCTTAGATTTGGCCTTACACCTTTATTGCTCATAATAGTGTTTCAACTTTCCAATGACTTCTTCCAGCGACCAAAGCTCTTCATACTCAATCTGATCCTTGAATTCTAATGGAAATCTATTGATAAATCTTTGTACTTTGGTTTTCTCATCCTTAAGATACGACACATACCTCAATAACTCTAAGAACTTAATCATGTACTCCTCATCTATCATCGATCCCATATTTAGCTTGTAGAACTCCTTGGATTTTTTGTCATGGTACCTCTCTAACAAATATTTCTTCTAGAAAAGTCTCTTGAATTCATGCCAACTCAACCCCTCTATCATGATGTATTTGAACCGCTTCACATCTTCCCACCAAATGTCTACTTTCCCTTTGAGGTCGAAAATAACTACCATGACCTTCGTGTTATCTGTATAATCATGAAACTCAAAGAACTTCTTCATCCCAAGTAACCATGCCTCTGCATATTTTGGCTTCTTCAACTCTCCATCAAATGTAGGTGGCATGGATTTCTTGAACTCCCCTGACAAATATCCCTTGTCACTCCTCCTGTAAGGATGATAGCGATGATGACCATGATACATGTTTGATCCAGAACTAGAGTAGAACCCATATCCACTACCTCTCTTATCGGGTGTATCCAAGAACTTGCCATCTCTGATCATGTCATCTCTATCTGACCTGTGCCCACCATGAGACCTACTGCCATATGCCCCATTAGTCCTATCCTTCTGTCCATAATTGATTCGTGGTTATCCATGTCTTTTCAAGTCCGACAAACTCTGAAGAATAAATACATTTACCTCTACTTGTTTCTCTTATGCCCTAGAAAGTCTTTCTTGTGATTGAATGATCCTGTCATTACCTACTTTGCAACTTCTTATCTCTGCCTTCAAGCTTCTCAATGTGTCTGCTAGATCTGAAGAGTGCTCATATCTTGGTTTCTCATATGATCTGTAACGGGAGTCTTGTGAAATGTAATCCATCATTTTGCTAGTCATCTTTGATCCTTTTCTTCCTGCAAACATACCATGTCATATAACCAAATATAAACATAACCAACATACCCCAATGAAGTTCAGGGGAGGCTATCTCATCTGCAAAATTAGTCCAGATTAGCACAATACATGTATATACACAGTCATATCAATATATCAACATCGTGCATGACAATACCAACTGCATACCATGACCTCATGCACGACAACCATAACCATGAAAATGCATGCATAACAACCACATAGAAAACTGACATGCGTGCATAACAAACACATTCTGCCCATTCAATACAAGTATTGAACCATGCTTTGATACCAATTTCTATCCAACCCTCCCATGTCTAACCACTTTCACCAGCCTGCTAGGGTAAACATGAGCTAAGGGCTACTATGACATGACTTGACCTCTTAAATCACATTAAGGAAATGGAGTCGACAAAATGAAACCTTACTGGCCTTCCTGAGGAGATACAGGACCCATAGGAGCTAAAAAACCACTCTAGGTGCCCAAACCCTAAGCTAACTTGCATTTGTAATGATTTGGATCCCAGTCGCTTGCATAACAAGGAAAACTAGTGGTTGTGACCTTCTAGTCACATGGATAATCCAAATCCCTAGCGACTGCAGTCCAGATTTCCTAGTTTTGAACATGTGACCCTGAAATATGAGCCACTTATTCAAGGCTAGTATACAAACCTCTATCCATAACTTGATAGAACTTTCCAAAATTATGAATGACATAAGGAAAAATCCATTAATCCAAAACTTCATCAATAACTTGACCTATCCTGGCCTAACCATGACAAAAATTTCGTCAAACACATTGTGAACATGTAATCTACAGGTCATGAATGCATATTTAAACATAAGGGTCTGATACTTATCAGAGAAACATCAAGAAGGTCTAATGCCCTCTCACAATAGTTGCAATAACATCTATTAGGTCATGCATTCAATAACCAATCATTTACCAATCAAAACATGATAAGAGCCATAACTAAAATATGTCATAAAACCATGCTTATAACCAAAATAATAACAATGATAGAACAACTATCAAAGCTACATCATAATAAGTACATTTACTTATAAAATACAAGAGGAAAGAGCTCTTACTAACATATGCAGAATCCAACTAAGTTAGGGACTTCCACATACCACCCAACCATAGATTGGGTTGAACCAAATCTTTCTTTCAACCAGTCACCTTCGCACCATATTCTAAGCATGAATGTGGGACTCACAACAAAACAACTAGGCTTTACTGCAATCCTGCCAAAACCAGCCAAGGGACTCCTAGGCCGGAAATAAGCACCTACACAACCATGCTTTACCATAATCCCACCATTACCGATCAAAGGATTCCTAGGCCCAAACAAAAACATACACTACCAAGCTTTACCACAATCACGTCAAAACGGTTCAAGGGATCACTGGGCCCTAAATAAGCTTGGATGCCTCCAAATTTCTTCACCAATACCTTGAGGAATTTGCATGTCTCCACCCTCAATATTTACCATGATCCCTCCAAAGTCGGTCAAGGGATTCCTAGGCCCTTAGGAATTTTCCTGAGACCACCTCACTTGGTTCCAAAACCATCCAGCAATCCAAAGCTCAACCAAATGAAAGAACCCCATCACACCATGGCAATCCAGAAATGGCAAGGTAAGGTTGAAACCACTATCACACCTGGAAAAACCCATGCCAATGACAACAAGAAAACTAAATACACACATGCATGCAAAAACTAGCAAGGAAATCATACATGCAGCTTGATACCTACAAAGTAATCTCGTTGTAGCCGCTTGATCCAACTCTTCCTTGCTTGATCCTTTCTTTCCTTTGCCTTCTTTTCCTTCCTTTGCCTTCCTTTCTCTTATGCTCGAGTGCTCCAAGAATGCTCTAAGTGTGCAATAGTATGAGAGAGAGAATAGAGAGAGAGCTCTAAAAATGAACTCGACAAAAGGCTAAACCAACAAAAGCTGTGAATTGATCCTCATAAGCTATTTTATCATTGAGGCCTCTATTTTTTTCAATTTCCTAATTTTCCTTCAATTTCCTCCTCACATGCAACCTGTGACCTTTCACCTTCATTTTCTCCTATTTTTCTTTATTTCATAAATAAAATACCGATTAATGCCTCTTTGACTTTTCAATGCTTTTGGCAATTTCTTTGGCCATAATAAACCAAACGAACACCCACTAGGATGTTTTTCCCAACATTCATCTTGGAATATGTGTCCCATGACCTCGGTCTTATTTTTGCCTTTATTATTTTTATTACATGAACTTTTAACTCAGGGTTGTTACATATACTCAAGAAAAACAACGTTTCCATGAACAAAGTGCAAGCTACTCGAAAATGTATTATACTCCCAGGTATTCTTGCTTCAATGGTCAATGCTTCACTTGTCATGACTTTGGTCACAAAGCAGTTCATTATGTTTCTTATAAAACGATTATGACTAGTGAAGCAAGAAAACAACATAATGAAAACAGGTCAAAGAAGTCTGCTTATAATGGTTTCTCCCCTCTTCAGAATGAAGTTGATTTTTCTATTTGCAATAACTTTGGTCATGAAGAAATTGAATGTAGAAGTAGGATGAATTTATCCTATCAACATGAGCAGGTGACAAAACCTCCCAAGGTATGGAAAAAGAAAATTACTTCCTCTGAAAATGGTGGTCTGGCACTGTATGCAGGAGATCAAGAGAGTATATGGTACATTGACAACGATTGTTCAAAGCATATGACAAGTGATAGAGATAAGTTTGTTTCTTTTAATGAAACTGAGAAAGAAAATAATGTGACTTTTGGTAATAATTCACTTGCTACTATTAAAGGAAAATGATTTGTGGAATTAAAAGGAAAGGTCAAGGTTGAGAATGTATTATTTGTTGATGGGCTAATACATAACTTGTTAAGTGTTAGTCAAATGTGCAATCAGGGGCATGAAGTTATTTTCAAATCAAAGAATTGCATGGTAATAAATTTGGATACATGCAAGACTATATTAAAGGGAATCAAATCTCTAGGCAATGTCTATATCCTGGAAGGTGGTAAAGAGCATTGTTTTTTGAGCAAATTTAAAGAGAGTTGGCTCTGGAAAAAAAGAGTGGGACACCTTAGCTTTTCTTAACTATACAAATCAAGCAAGAAGGGAGCAATTCATGACTTGCCAGACATATCTCCACCTGAAAATAGTATTTTCAAATCATACCAATTTGGTAAGCAACCCAAAGTTCAATTTAAAGCCAAAGAATGCACTTCAAGTAAACCCCTTGAACTTATTCACAGTGATTTATGTGGACCTATGAGAAAGGAGTATCCTCGTGGTGAACAATACTTCATGCTACTAATTGATGACTTTACAAGAATGTGTTGGTTTGGTTTACTAAAGTATAAAGATGTGGCATATGAAAATTTTAAAATATTCAAGGCTATAATGGAAAATGAATTGGAACTAAAAATCGAATTTCTTAGATCTGGTAGAGGAGGAGACTTTTTTTTTTTTTTTTTGGTAGGTAACACTCACGGGGATTTGAACCAATGACCTATCACAAGGAGTGCCTTAACTGTGCACCCATTCACCGTCAATCCAAAGCCTCGTGGGCGAGGAGGAGAGTTTATATCACATGATTTTTATTTTTATTTTTGTGAGTAGCATGGCATGAAAAGACAATTTTCCATAGCTAAAACTCCTCAACAAAATGGAGTGGCAGAAAGAATGAATAGAACAAATAAAAAAATGGTGCATGCCATGCTTGATGAGTAAGGAACACCTCACACCTTCTAGGAAGAAGCAATACATACAATCGTGGATATATTTAAAAAGGCCCATGTTCGAGTAAATAGTGATAAAACTCAGTATGAACTCTGGTATGCTAAACCCGCAATTTTCAAACACTTTCGAATATTTGGAAGCAGATGTTTTATAAGGAAAAATGATGATAAGCTTGGAAAGTTTGAATTTAGAGTTGATGAAGGAATACTTCTTGGATACTCTTCTATAAGTAAAGGATATAAATGTTATAATAAAAGGCTCCAAAAGATTGTTGGAATTATAGATGTTGTGATTGATGAAGCATCCGTAGGTACTAAAAGAGAAGCACAATTAGATGACGAACAACTCCCTACAATATAAGAAGTTGTAGGAGAAGAAGAAAAAGAAGCATGAGAAGAAGGAAATGAAAATGCAAGTGTATCAGAAAAGACTCCATCAAGGTATGTTCAGAAAAATCATCGTGAATCTCAAATTCTAGGTGATAAAGAAGCATGAATACAAACTAGAAGAACTTTTGTTGGATCATATAGTCACTTACCCTTACTATCCACAATTGAACCTCAAAATTTGAATCAAGCACGCAAAGATGAATGTTAGGTTAAGGCAATGCATGAAGAACTTGATCAAATAGAAAATAACCATACATGGGATCTTGTACCAAGGCTTCATAATAAAAATATAATTGGGACAAAGTGGGTATTTAAAAACAAGCTGAACGAAAATGGAGAATTTATTTCAAAACAAAGCAAGACTTGTATGCAAAGGCTATGCTCAACAGGAAGGGATAGACTTTAAATAGACATTTGCGCCTGTAGCTAAACTTGAAGCCATAAGAATGTTTCTTGCATTTTCTATCTTTCGTAACTTTAAGGTATATCAAATGGATGTTAAATCTGCATTTTTAAATGGGGACCTAGAAGAAGAAGTTTATATCAAACAACCTGAAGGATTCATACTTGGCAATGATAAAAATATTGTTTACAAACTTAAGAAGGCGTTATATGGGTTAAAACAAGCTCCCTGTGCATGATATTATTGTCTTGACAGGTATCTTCAGCAACAGGGATTCAAGAAAGGATCTGAAGATAGCAATCTATATATCAAATATGATAAGGACAAACTTTTGGTAGTAATGTTTTATGTTGATGACATCATATTTGGAAGCAATGTTGAATCTATGAGTCAAGGGTTTACTTCAGCCATGTAACAGGAATTTGAAATGTATTTACTTGGTGAACTAACATACTTTCTTAGTCTTCAAGTTCATTAAACTAAGGATGTTATCTTCCTTTCTCAAACCAAGTATCTCGAGCAGATTATGAAGAAATATGGATTGGAAGACTAAAAATCTGTGTGCGCTCCAATGGTAAAAAGATGCAATCTCAACCAAAATGATGACTCTCATACAGTTAATCAACCTGAATACAAATCTATGATTGGTAGATTGATTTATCTTACCGGTAAAGACTAGACATTATGCATGTAGTTGGCATAGCTGGACGATTCCAAGCAAATCCTGACAAAAGTCATCTCAAAGAAGTCAATAGGATATTCAAGTATCTACAAGGCACTCAAAATCTTGGTCTATGGTAGCCCAAAAACACATATTTTGCACTTCATGCTTATACATATGCAGACCGGGTAGGTAGTGTTGATGATCGCAAAAGTACTAGTGGAGGAGCATTCTATTTGGGACCTCACTTAGTTTGTTGGTTTAATAACAAACAAAGTTCTATTGCGTTATCAATCGCCGAAGCAGAATATGTTGTTGTTGCCGCTTGTTGTACTCAACTTCTATGGATGATCCAAACAATTGATGACATTTAAGTCAATTGTCCTCAACCTGTACCTATTCTTTGTGACAACACCAGTGCCATAATTATCTCTAAAAATCCTGTCATGCGCTCAAAAACTAAGCACATGCCAATAAAATACCATTTTCTTACAAAGCAATTTCTTGAACAAAAAATCAAGTTGGAATATATTCCTTCAAATGTAGATTTATTCACCAAGCCTCGTCCACGTGATTCATTTGAATATCTCAAGCAAAAGTTAGGAATGATTCCTACCTCTTCACTCTGCTAATTGTTCTAACATAACAAGAACATACATGTCATATTCAAGGGAAGCTGTAGCTATGAAAAAATGATATTTTACATTCTTTATGTTGTTCTTATGAATGACAATTGCGTATGCATGTGGTTTTTTACTTAGACAGTCGTGTATGGTTTCTTGTGGTGATAAATGAATGACACAAATTCAAGGGGAAGTTCTCATATGTTTCCATCAGTTCATTCTTGTCTTTTTGGTTATGACATTAGTTTGTTGCAGTTTGTTGGTGATGCCCTTATGCTGCTTAGGGTATTGGCTCATAATGAATGTTGAAATGTTGCAAGGTATTTGATATATCTCTTTGATTGGTAAGAAATATATGATGCGATCAAAATTGATGATGAAGAGTTGTCACAGGTTAAGGGGAGCATCTTCCATGCTTCTAATGGTTTGTTGTTGGCATCATAGTTTCTTGAGCACTCATTGTTGCTATGATTGTTGGTGATCTTGATATATGATTATTGTTGTTGTCATTTCTGAAAATATATGTGTTGATGTCACTATGTCATGGGTATCAATGATGCTTGGGTTGCTCATGATGAAGTTATGAATGGTGCCTTATTATTGATTGATGCTACATCTCAATACACTTGAGAATGAGGATATGCATGCTATTAATACTACATTGTCTTATCTGCTTCTTGATGATGAGGATATTCATGTTGTTGTAATTATGTTGCTGTTGTAAGATGATTATGTTGTAGATTCCAATATAGTGCATGGTGGTTGCTAATGACTATCATGGTCTAGCTACAAAGGATACTTCTGGTTACAAAGGTCATGTATGTTTCTCGATGTACAGGTCATGAACAAACCCATGTTGTAATAATTGTAAAAATCATTCATGTATGGACTATTGGGTCCAATATCTAACCCATGTAAACATGGGAGCATAGAATCCTTAGCGATCAGAAAGGTCATATTTGTTTATGAATAACCATGTATTTGAGTCATAAAGTCTTGTACTTTTATTGCATATCTTTAGCAGGATCATCATACGCTTAGGAGGAGCATGGTCAATATGCAAATTTCACGTCAACAGATAAGACTTATAGTATTGATCTCTAAAAGGGAAGTACTTTATTCAGCCTAGTTCAACCCTTTTCCCTTGATGTCAAAGGGGGAGAGAAGACTTGGTGTTTGCAGGTGGTTTCCAAACACCAAAGTGGTTGCCATCAAGTCCAAAGGAGGAAAATATTGGCATTATGGCTAATGTGTTGTCCTTGATGGCAACTTGCTTGACAAATATGTCCTTGATGTCAACTTGTTTATAGTATGATGGTTATGAAACTAATGCAGATATCAGAAATATTGGTACAATTCTTACAGATGATATGGAAAGAAAACAATAGTTCAATTACATAATGCATGAAAATTGTGAAGATTGAAAAACATACACGACCCTTATGAATCAGAGTTGCGCACATATGTAGGTAATGTGAACAAAACTCATGTACATAATCCAAACCATGGAAAATTGGATACAGTGGCCATTACCATGGTAATTTCCCATAATAATGTGTCAGCAATGCCTATTTGATCCCGTCAACAAATACTAACAACATTACCAAGGGATTTACCTAAGGTATTTGCAAAGGCAAAAGATATATAAGGAGATGGAGATCAAGGTGTTAGGTGTGCATTTTGGGATACACTATTCATATGTGATCTGATATGGAAACAAGTGTGCACAAATGAGCAAGGAGATGACTCAGAATTGATATATCTGACAGTGCATTAAAGACTAATGGATCTACTTGCTTGATCTGTTTATGTTTGTATATCTAACAATGTTAGATCTGTAGTTATGGTGATGGTATGATTTGAATGTGTTCGTAGTGATATGTGACTTTTGACAATATGTGCGTACAACTCTGGGTTTGATAGGTGATTTGCAACAAAGCTTTGTTTCAGTATTTTTTAAAGATCTGTATGGAGTTTTTTCTTTGTTTTGTCGTGTACACATGCATATGTGCTTCATAGTAGTCGCGTATATGTTTTGAAGTAATTTGTTTAGACTATTGCTTAATTTGGGTTTTTCTATTTAGTATTTTGAAATATATATGCAGGTTTTATGCATAATAAGCGTGTATATACATTGATCTAGTTGAGTACAATCATGTATACATTCTAAGTTAAACTTGATCAAGGTTTGAATTGTTGCTTGATGATGAAGTCTGTTTTATATGTTGTTGTTAATCAATGATGGCTTGATCAGAATATCTGAATGTGTTGATGATTGATTGATTGGTGATTTGGCTTGGTATGGCATGACAATATTGACAATGATAATCTGGTTCAATACTCTAGTGACTTAGTTGATTCAGTTATCAAAGACTCAGATTTACAACATTTTGTATGTTGAGATCTGTACACAGGTGTTATGCACAGGAAATGCGTATATACGCAGGTTTCCTTCAAAACAATCACGTATATATTCTGAAGTTCATTTGTTTAGGGTTTGCAATGATTACGCATGATTGAAGTGATGATTGTCTCATTAATCAATGATTGATTGATTGATTAATTAATGCGCAATAATGTTACTATATAGTGCATTGATTTGATCCGGTTGCATTGGTTGAGATTCAGTTCAATGTTTGGTTGGCTTCTGTTTCAGTGATTTAGTTGGTTTATAGTGCTTTAGTGATTCAAATTTTGAGATTGAGTATTTCAGTTTGGCATATTGCTTTGGGCCTATTGTTGGTGTGGGTCTAGTGTGAAAATTTGATGAAAGATGGCTTGCATGTTTTGATGATTGATTGACAAGTGGATCTAGTGTGAAATATTCTGAAACATGGTCGACAAGGTGTTGAGGGGTGCAACCTTCAGTAAGGGGGAGGAGCTCCCTTCTGGTAGGAGCCGTAAACGAGATCAAGGGGTTGTAGCTCCCTTCCAGTGGGCGTTGGAGAACGAGTAGAGGTTGTAGCCTCCTGCAGGTGGGTGCTTGTGTGCTAATAAGAGTCTACACCAGTACAATATGTAATGAAGAATTTATTTATATAATAAGAAAGAAGACAGAGGCAACAACAACGGTGGTTTTCTCCCACATTGGGTTTCCACCTAAAATCTTGATGTTCATATGTGCTGTTGTGTTGTGGTTTATATGTTCTTTGCCGCATACTAGATGACTAATGAACTACATATTAAGTTAAATATCTCATGGATGTTCTAAAAAATTAAGTAATCTGAACATACACGTTTTACATTCACTAAAATTGTGTACACACGCATGTTGCATGAATAACAATATCATATAGAATTATGAATGTCAAATTGAAAGTTAAAGTGAATTAAAAATATTGATTCACCCCTCCCCCCCTCTTAGTATTTTTCCTAACACAAAACAAATCCTTGCGTTCATTGTGGATGGTGTGTCATATTTTTTGTATTTGATTTATTTCATGCATAAGCATCTTAATTTTTTTTGTTTTTTGTTATATGTATTTTAGAGTCTAAAGGAATTTAACCCTTGTGATATAAATTTTAATTTATTTTAGTAGATTTGTCGAGACTAACTATCCATGTCAGCCTCGTAACTCCCATCCGCCTCCAATGCCATCAACCACCTCACATAGGTCAAACACATCACAAGCTTGTCATTCACTCCTAAAAAAACATTTAAGAAAAGGTACTTATCCTTTGAGTTTTCTTTGTACAAGGGGGAATTGACAACTAGAACACACAATCATTTGCACCATTAGGGATTGCATGCACTATACAACTATAACCCCTTGCCTTAATATAATAGCCTACAAACCATATTGGGTGGCTTAGCAAAGATTTGAACTAAGGCAGGTGGCAGTGACATTGTTATTCCCATCCATTTAGGCTACCCTCACGTGCTTTAAATTGAATGACACAAGGGTGGTCTTGATCCAATTATGTGTGCATGGGACTTGAGACCATTTAATATAATCTCTCTGGGTGCAACTACACGTTCAATCAACATCATCAATAATATTGAAGCCATGTCTTATGGGCTCTCTTTGACCTTTTTCCATGGAAACGAATTGTAACTCATCCTCAAAGAAGGAAAGAGGTTTCATTCTACAAATGCTACAAGGGCATTTCATAACAATTGGGAAGACATCCTCCCCATTTCACACACACACACACATATTATAAATTAATGAGCATCTAATGCTATACTAATGAAAAATAGTCCTCAATCCCACCTTTTTTTTGCCTCTCTTCTTGTTAACCTCTTCCCAAACCCTTTAAGATGGATCCAGATTGACTAAAGATAAATCGTACATTGGAAGGTTTGGATTGAAGGAGAAAGCAAATGCCCATTATTTGAAAGTTTTGCGAAATCTTTATTAAAAAAGAAAAAATCATGTATTCTCTTCATTCCCCTTAATGGGGCTTCATTTATAGCTACCATCCATAGGGGATTCATGATGTCTTCTTTGTCCCCATTCATTAGTTTTGGACCAGTGATGTTCTCCATATTTGGAATTGTAGAGTTCTGAGTTATGTTGTTTCAAGTTTCTAGATTCTCTAGACTTAGTGGTTCACATTCTCGCCATCTTTTGGTATAGGAGGTCAACACAGAGCCAGGCTCCCCTCTTTCCATTATGTCGAAGCATACACCAATCTCACCAATATATCACACTTAGAATATTAGCTTGCAATGGAATCTAACTCCAAAGAGACATCTCCCTTCATGTAATGGGATTCATTCACTTAGAAAAACCTTATGGACATATGGGGATTTGGACAGAAACCCAATCTTTGCAGTCCACTTTAGGAAATGAGTGCCAAAACAGACTTGGAACCCCTCACTGCAATGGTACCAAGGAGTACATTGGACATATCCAAGGGGGCCATGCCCTTGTAGCCACAATCTACACATAATCTAACTATAGCTGCTATATATGAAATGACTTTCATAGAAATGGAAAAGTTTGTTATCACCACCATTAGAAGGTTTGCTAATACTATGAAAAGGTCTATCACTATCACCATTAAAATGTCCATTGACTCAATCTTTTATATATGCATAAACTCTTTTTGACTTGTAATTATTATATAGGCTATTGGTTTTGATTTTGGTAAAAAATCATTGACTCTCAAGTAGTTTTTAAATTTTCAAACAAATTCTATGAAGTTTATTAAAGTTTTGAAAAAAATAAATATTAATATTTGAAATTATATTATATATTTATATATTAATTTTTTTTAATGTAAATTGTTTTTTTCTATGGTTTGATCACTGTAAAGTTCTATCAGAATAATTTAGGCGTTCAATCCATGGCCTATACCATGGTTTTCATTACACATGTCCAAACCATAAGCTATTCAAAATTAAAATTTCTTATAATATTTTATTTTAATTTGATTTTGTAACATTTTTTTTAAAATTTGCAAAGAAACTTATATTACCAATTAACAGGTTCTACCATATGATTTATCTCATTTTTACCATGGATATTTTAGCTTGGTATATGCTTTGGATTACTAATACCATGACTTTATCTATACACTTACTTAAAAACTCATAACTCATTTTCAAAAAGTCAAATTTCTAATTTTAATTTTTTTATACATTTTTATGAGGTGATCATTTTTTTTTAATTTTAAATAAATAATAAATATAAACTTTAATCCAAATAATTGATATATAATCTCTCACATCAATTAAAATGTTAAAATGTATATTATATTAATTTTAATACTTTAACTATATATATATATATTTATTATATAATATATTATATATGATATATTATATATATTAATATTATATATATTAAATATTATATATATTTATATATTATTTCTCTGTAAAGACTAAATCTATTAAAGGAAAGTAACAATAAAATTACAAGGAGGTCGAAATCTCATAAGAGAAGAAGTGCATGCTTTCAGCCTAACAAACCTGTCCCATGATTGGGAAGACCAGTTACCGTGTACATAGAACCAGACATAGGAACTTGAAAACAGTGATAAACCCAAAAGAGAATCAACCCCTATGAAGCTGTCATAACCAGCAACGAAGGTCGGGGATTCTGTCCAAATCAACAAAAGATCCTCAAACTGCTAGACCACAAGAGCATAGACAAAACCAGAGAACCAAACCACCAGACCACCTAAACAAAACCAGAGAATCATTGAACTGGATAAAGTGAGCCAAAAAGAAATTAGTGAGGGCACCCACGAGAGCGAGGTGTTGTCACATGACCACGTCTTGGTCCAGCGGCTCCTCAACCACCGGACACTCATTGCCATACCAGAAATCGTCGCCCTTCATCGCGTCACCAGCCCCGCTGCCACCTGAAGGATTCGATGTTGGAAGAGTGCCGCAGGAACTTCCTTCAACAGCAACCGATGCCGAGGCCCCATGGGGGCTGCCACCTGGTGGCAAAGTGACACCCGTAACCTTTTCTGCAACATGCATTCCGCCATGCCTGTTGGCCTGGCCATCATCTTCCCACTGCTACTCGATGCCATGGCTGCCCGTGATTCTGTGACCACCCTGAGATGATTCCACTATGGTGTGCACCGTAGCTGGAGGCTGAGACTCCTCCTCCGAGAAAATAATGGTAATATTTGCAGAGATAATAGGCTTGTTTAGACTGCTCTGGAACTTAAAATGGAAATTCTGGAAAGCCTGATGCGGGAAGGGTCTGCGGGAGGGGCTAGACGGAGGCGTAATGGCTTGAAAGGAAGGCTGAGAGATGGAGGGCATCGACTGATCAGCAGCATGAGCGGGCGGAGAACACTTGCGACCACCACGGCTCCCGCCATGGCGGCTCCGCATTCTATGTCGGACCATTGCCAGGCTGCAAGAGGATAGATTAGTAGAACAGGTGACAGCGGAGGGGAGACACAACTGACGGAGGAAAAAGCGAGCGAGAAGCCCAGAACAGGGCAGAACAAGGGATAAAGAGCACTGAACTCCAACCTCTAGAACCACCAGGAGCCAGAATCTAAAGGCTGAGATAAATCTTCCGCTAAGAAACTTCAAATGGGAAGAGCAAAGGCAGGATGCCAGAGATCGAACCGTGGAGAGAAAGGCCGAATACTTCATGACTAAAAGTGCAGGGGCCTTGTATCTTTTGAGGTGAGCCATTAATTCAACCTGCAAGCTGACTTGAATTCACGTAGTGTGAGCCAGCTTCAGCCTAACGCAAACATGGAGATGAGCGCTCAGCTACAGCTGACAGGACCATGTGCCGGCGTCATTAAATAACTTCATTAATTGACATTTTAATTTCCCCACATTCCGGGTTAATATATATTTTTATTATTATTTAAAAATTTATTATTTTTTTCATAAAAAATCAATACTACATTTGTTATAATTATATTAACTATTTTTATGATTAGTTTAATAAATTAAATTAACATAATATAGGTTAGTTACCTAATAAGACATTAACTTTGGTTTCAAGTGGAATGCAATCTCCATAAATTATCTCAAAATCCTACTCCAATGGGTTAGTTTGATTCACTCACAATTCAAAAGATATAGCGTAGTTTTACTTTCACAAAAATACCCATCTCAAAATCCAATATATCCCACACTGAGGGTGGGTTACTTTAATTCACCCGCAATGAACCGACTTCAAAAAACATACCTATCACATACTAACCAGTTTGAAAATAATATAAAGATGGCAAGTTTGAGCAAGCTACAAAAGTGTGATTTTTTGGTGGGAAGTTTGAGCAAGCTGTTTGAAGAAGTAAGGTTTCACAAAAGTGTGATTAGTTTGAGAAAGTTGTTTGGAGAATTAGTTTAAACAAATTGTTTGAGAATCAAGGTTTCACAAAATTGTGATTTTTTTTGAGAAATTTGAGCAAGAATCAAGATTTCACAAAATTGTGATTTTTTTGGGAAATTTGAGCAAGCTATTTGAGAAAGAGTTATCTTTAAAGAGACTTTTTGGAAGCTTTTCCGGTGGGTTTTTTCCGGTCAAAATCCGACAGCAATTTATTGAAATCGCAAGTTTGATAGCTAATTTCTGCACAATCAAAGCGTCCCAGGGGTTTTTCAGGGTGCTGAATCCAAATATGCAGTTAAAAAACCATTTTAAATAATTCAAATCAAGATTTAACCTCAATTTTTTCCGCCGGATTCTGTCACCGGAATCTCCAAAAAGTCGCACTAAAGACAACTCCATTTGAGAAAGCAAGATTTCACCAAATTATGTTTTTTTGATAAGATTTATGGCAAAAAACTATTTTAGAAAAAAAACTTGAGACTGTAATATTTTTTTTAAGAAGAGATTTCAGCATAAATCACATTCAGAAAACCTTTGTCGACGTGTTTCGAACCAACTAGTGTGGTTCATCGTCAGGACAAGTTGAAGAAACAGATCCAGCTTAGCATGTTAAATAGTCTGAGCAGAGTCTCCAACGGCTAACTTGACCAACGACTAATTTTGACTTTAGGACCAGGGTTATAAAAATTATTATAATTTAATGGAAATTAGTTAGATTAGCTAACCAATAAAATATATAAATATAAAAATAATTTAAATGGTGTTAATGGCAAGTTAAAAATAGTATGTTTGATAATTAAAATTATAAGTTGTTTAATATTTAGATGGAATTAGTTATTTAAAGGACCTTGTCTTATAATATATGTAAAAAATATGTTATATTGTGGTTCAATTTGTGCGTGACGATGAATCATACTAGTTGGTTCGAAAGCGCGTCGACAAAATTCTCTGAATATGATTTACGCTGAAATCTCTTATTTACACCGTAAGGCGTTCCCTCTAGGAAGAACTCCCCTCCCAAGCCACCTGTACCCTTATCGGCCGTTGATTTTAGTGTTAGATGATTGAAAGAGAGTCTGTGGTCGGATTGAAAATAGTTAGGCCGTTAAGCCTTCCTTTTGAATCAGGGTTTTCGTCTACCTTTTCGATTTAAGCTCGACATATGTGAACCATAATCTTGACATCTGTGACATTTCTGTTAAGTGATGGGTTTGCCGTGTCGATCCCTAGAAGTCACAGCGTTTGCAGGTGTCAATCTCTGTACCTAGAAGTCGTCGCTCGCATCGCTTTTTCTCATCTCCATTCGACATCTGTGCCACTCGTTTTACACCGGAGTATTTTAGGCAGGAGTTCCAGGACAATCTGTTTCAGTGTTTCGTGGAGTTTATGGCATTGAATATGAGTTTTATGGTGCACCACTGAGACTCTCTCAATGGCATGACCGGTAATGGCACAATATTTATTGCCAATTCCAAATCGACAATCCTTTCGTGCATTTTCTAGACACCCTGCTTGCAAATCTGGAACAAAACACGGGCTTCGTTGCTTTCCTTTTCTTTAATGGCAGTGACCGCCAATGGCATAATCTTTACTGTCAATTCCAAATGGAAAATCCTTTCATGCATACTCTCGACACCCTGCTCGTAAATCTCGATCAAAACGGGCTTCGTTGCTTTCCTTTTCTTTAGGGTTTCCATATAAATTCTAACTGAACATCTTCTTGATCGATTTCTTCATTTCTGCAATTTCTCTTTTGGAAAGGAAATCAAGCAGTGCAGATGTTAATTTCAGTATGATCCCAACAATATTCTCCAAGGAAGAGGACTAGGACGGCCCGCAAACCCACGACATCTGCGATCCCCGAAATTTGCAGTTCACCCATGAGAGTATAAAGGATTCCTTCAGTAAAGCCCACAATGGCGTCAAATTGGAAGATACAGTGTCTGATATAAAGGGGGAAGGCTCGATTTTTAGCCACTTAAAGTCCATGGAGGAGACGAGACGATGGAAGGCTCTGGTGCTAGAACAATTGAAGGCTTTGGGTGGTGCGCCAGGTCGGCTTTTGAGCAGTTGAGGTGAAGATAAAGTCCAGTGATTTCATATCTTGTCGTCTTGGAGAAGAAAAGCCGGAGAAGCTCAGCGACCTTCACTTTCTCCCTAACGTCCGGAGCTCCCATCCTTAATTGTTTGCATTAATATAATATCCATGTGAGTCTATTTCTAGGGATTATGTTTTGCAAATTAATAGATAAGTACTGGCCGTAGTTAAGGGTTTTATCTTTTTAATATTTTTGGGTTCTCGTAAATGTTAGAATAAATATACGTGTTTTGCAGATAGTTTTCCTGCAAACAATCCTGTTAACAGACTCTTATTTTCATGAACGTACATGTTTTGGAGATAGTTTTCCTATAAACAATCATGTTAACAGACTCTTATTTTCATATGGAATTGTATTATCAACTCTAAGTTTGGATTCTATTTAAAGGCGATTATTATTTCTTCTTCGTTCTGTGAGTTTATAATTTCCATTCTGTGTGGTTATGCTGCTGAAAGGCATTCATATGGATTGAGAACGCTAGTGAAATATTCTCGCCCTGTTGATTGCAATTGTTATCTGAGATTTGTTAGTCGGGGTTCTGAAGAATTTTGTTGTTTGGAAGATAAAATAAGTGGGTAGTACGGGTTTGCAAAAGGGCAAACTAGGTACCAAGAAATCACTATTGCAGATATTTTCACCGCCACTATGCCCTCCTCAACAGAATGTCAGGAAGCAGAGATCTGAGTCCTTTGCTCAGAAGCAGAGACAACAGTCCTTTGCTGACATGGCGTAAAATCCATCCCATGTATGTTATATTTCCTTCTATGATTCCATTAAACTAAAACTTTTGTACTGTTTTGTTTTGTTCTGACTTTTTTTTTTTTAGAGTCTTATTAATTTATTAAACTTCTATGCATGAAAAGGAATTCCTTTGTATTATTCCTATGTATTCTTTCTTGGTAATATTATTTTGGTAAAGCCCACAATGGCATCAAATTGGAAGATACGGTGTCTGATATAAAGGGGGAAGGCTCGATTTTTAGCCACTTAAAGTCCATGGAGGAGACGAGACGATGGAAGGCTCTAGTGCTAGAACAATTGAAGGCTTTGGGTGGTGCGCCAGGTCGGCTTTTGGGCAGTTGAGGTGAAGATAAAGTCCAGTGATTTCATATCTCGTCGTCTTGGAGAAGAAAAGTCGGAGAAGCTCAGCGACCTTGACTTTCTCCCTAACGTTCAGAGCTCCCATCTTTGATTGTTTGCATTAATATAATATCCATGTGAGTCTATTTATAGGGATTATGTTTTGCAAATTAATAGATAAGTACTGGCCGTAGTTAAGGGTTTTATCTTTTTAATATTTTTGGGTTCTTGTAAATGTTAGAATGAATATACGTGTTTTGCAGATAGTTTTCCTGCAAACAATCCTGTTAACAGACTCTTATTTTCATGAACATACATGTTTTGGAGATAGCTCTCCTATAAACAATCCTGTTAACAGACTCTTATCTTCATATGGAATTGTATTATCAACTCTAAGTTTGGATTCTATTTAAAGGCGATTATTATTTCTTCTCCGTTCTGTGAGTTTGTAATTTCCATTCTGTGTGGTTATGCATGCTGAAAGGCATTCATATGGATTGAGAATGCTTGTGAAATATTCTCACCCTGTTGATTGCAATTGTTATCTGAGATTTATTAGTCGGGGTTCTGAAGAATTTTGTCTTTTGGAAGATAAAATAAGTGGGTAGTACGGGTTTGCAAAAGGGCAAACTGGGTACCAAGAAATCACTATTGCAGATATTTTCACCGCCACTATGCCCTCCTCAACAGAATGTCAGGAAGCAGAGATCTGAGTCCTTTGCTCAGAAGCAGAGACAACAGTCCTTTGCTGACATGGCGTAAAATCCATCCCATGTATGTTATATTTCCTTCTATGATTCCATTAAACTAAAACTTTTGTAGGGTTTTGTTTTGTTCTGATTTTTTTTTTTGAAGAGTCTTATTAATTTATTGTATGCAACCCTGTAATGTATGCAACTCCGTAAAAGATGTTTTTGGTTTTAATAAATATCATGAAAAACATTACTTACATATTTTTAAGAATAAAATGAACCATTCATGTAATTAGTTACAATAATCAACCATGTGTTTTAAATTTTAAATTCAAATTTATTCATTAAAAATATGTTTTAATTAATGTGCTCATCTTGTAATTAATGTGGATAATCATTCACATATCATTTTAATTATTAACATAATATTTCACTATTAACATAATATTTCAACATAACATATTGAGGGACTTGTGATTTATTAAACCTCTATCCATGAAAAGGAATTCCTTTGTATTATTATTCCTATGTATTCTTTCTTGGTAATATTATTTTGGTAATATTATTTTGAAATGTGGGAGGCTGGAGTTTTTTACATAGACTTATTATTCTTTTGTATTCTTTCTTTCATGGTAATATTATTTCGAAGTGGTAATATTATTTTGAAGTGGGGGAGGCTGGAGTTTTTGACACATATTTATTATGTTACTATTAGTACCACATATTTATTATGTTACTATTATGTACTAATCTAAATTTTTAAGCATAAAATTTGCCCATGATTAAAACTATGGGCATTACGGTGAAACTTTAATGGAAAGTTAAATATTTAAGCTCATGTTTTAACTTACAATGCCACTATATAATCTTTAAAGATATAAATGCATTTTATATCATATTTAAATAAATAGTCAAGTTTTGCTTTACAGTAGGCAGCAGGCCCAAATAAATAGTAGTTTCCCTATTAATTATTCTGAGAGTTCCAAATATCCACGCAATAAGAAGATTAAAACTTATAATAAAAAAAATTTAATGGGCCAAAATAAATAGTAGTTTTCCAATTAATTATTTTGAGGGTTCCAAATATTTTAATGGGCCAAAATAAATAGTAGTTTTCCAATTAATTATTTTGAGGGTTCCAAATATTTTAAAAGGCCAAAATAAATAGTAGTTTTCCAATTAATTATTTTGAGGGTTCCAAATATCCACGTGGTAAGAAGATTAAAACTTATAATAAAAAGTTTTTAATGGTGAGTTTGTTAATATAAAACTTAAAGTTTTTAATGGTGAGTTTGTTAATATTTTCGAACCAATTATATTTTTTAAATTAAATCAGACTTTAAAAATATAATAAAAAGTTTTTAATTTAATATTTTTTAACAAATTATATTTTTAAAATAAAATAAATCAAACTCAATAACATAGGAGATAGTAGACTTCCTAAATTAGCTTTAAATTCTAGCCAAAACCACACCAAAACCACCTAACCACCTTTATAATAAAAAAAAGTTAATGGGCCAAAATAAATAGTAGCTTTCCATTTAATTATTTTGAGGGTTCCAAATATCCACATGGTAAGAAGATTAAAACTTATAATAAAAAGTTTTTAGTGGTGAGTTTGTTAATATTTTAGAACCAATTATATTTTTTAAATTAAATCACACTTTAAAAATATAATAAAAAGTTTTTAATTTAATATTTTTTAACAAATTATATTTTTAAAATAAAATAAATCAAAATCAATAATGTAGGAGATAGTAGACTTCCTAAGTTAGCTTTAAATTCTAGCCAAAACCACCTAACCACCTAAGGCTGAAGCGGGGATGGTATAAAGACGGCACAAGGTTAAATCTTGTGGATGGTATAAAGACACAAGGTTAAATCTTTAGGAGATCAACGAGAATGATGCATTGCAAAACATTAGTAACATTAAAAATATTGTTACTTCTAAGTTAAAAGAAAAAATGTGGTGTGAGAAAGATTTAGCAGCTAAAAGAAAATTAAGTTATTATAAGAAGATCATCAACCCCACCCTAGAAGATCAAAAGTAAAGTATCTCTCTCTTAACTAGCTCAAAGAAGAAAATTAATATAGAGCGAACTCTCATGGGCTCCATAGTGACATAGTGAAACAGGTCGTTGGGCAGTTCCTAAAACACCATGGATGGAAAGGATCTCCCATCTCAGTGAAAATAGGAACATCGAGGATGAAAACCACTTCTTCTTAGAGTGCCCAGTGTACAATCACATTAAATCTCAGTTTCATAATCTTTGTAGCGATACTGACCTTCTTCCTAGCCTTTTACGATGTCAAAATTATACGAGTTCCATAGTGAAACAGGTTGTTGGGCAGTGCCTAAAACACCATGGATGGAAAGGATCTCCCATCTCTGTGAGAATAGGAACATCGAGGATGAAAACCACTTCCTCTTAGAGTGCCCAGTGTACAATCACATTAAATCTCAGTTTCATAATTTTTGTAGCGATACTCACCTTCTTCCTAGCCTTTTACGATGTCAAAATTATAGGAACATCGAGGATGAAAACCACTTCCTCTTAGAGTGCCCAGTGTACAATCACATTAAATCTCAGTTTCATAATTTTTGTAGCGATACTCACCTTCTTCCTAGCCTTTACGATGTCAAAATTATAGTGGGCAATTATAGTGGGCTCGGGAAGCTTCTCTCCATGCTTTTTGAGCATAGGAATAAAATCTTAAATCAAACCAAATAATTTGTTTCTTTAGGTTCGATAGACCAAAGTTTGGTCTCAGTCTCAGTGGACGTTAACCACCACCATCATCATCATTATTTATTTGAAATTAAAAAATAATAATAATATTGGATTATTATTTTCTAAAATATTTTTTAAAACAAGTAGACTTATATAATATAAGGTAGAGTTATATATATTAAAGGTTTAGTTTAATTAAATATATATATATTATATTATAAAATGAAATAAAATAAAAAATAAAAATAAAAAAAAGTAAAAATATTTTCTAAGAATTTAGCAAGATTTATGATTTTTTAATGTTTAAAAATACATTTTTGAATACATAATTTGTTTATATAATTGTTTTTTCACAGATTAAAAATTTATTTATTTAATTTTTTTAATATGAAATACTTTAAAAAAATTTCAGGTTTTTGTTTGGTTTTGGTAAGTGACCAACATCATATTTTGCTTTTCTTAATAAAAATCTAAAAGTTATACATCGAAATCATTATTATTTTGTAATGATACTTTGTAAAATAGGTTTTAAATTTATTCACTTTTATACTTTAATATTATAGTTTTAATGATTTTTAACAATAATAATTAATGTGTTAATTATGTAATAATATATAAGTAGTATATATATTTATATATATATATATTATATATATATATATATATATATATAGTATAGAAATATATTATATATCCTATTTAGTATAACATTATATATTTTAAATCTTAAAACTGTATAATATTAAAATATAAGTGAAAATATGAATGACTTATATTTTAAATTTTTATTAAATATTATTTTAAAAAAAGTTATATATTATTTTCTCAGCTATTATTTTTTTAACGTTCATATTCTAATTAATTTTGTTATTTGAGTGAAAAATTATTAATAATGTTAATAATTTTTAACAATATTCATCAAACCATTAATACTAAAAAATTTTAACAATATTCATTTCACAATTAATTAACAAATTTTTTTGCTAGAACAAGTTGGCCTAACAATATTCATATAATGTATAAATTTGTCAATCTTGAACATCTAATTAATTGAATGACCATTAATTTTCTATCAAGGTTTCTTTAATAATTTTGTATTTAATTTCGGTGACATGAAGTTTATGTTCCACAGATCATAAAAAACACTATTTAGGCTATTTGTTTTTTTTAAATGCTACGATCTAATAATTTCATACTTACTCTCCTTTGCGTGGAATTTACATTCAAACTTTCTATTGTTTTAATAATTTGGTAATTAGATTTGCAAAGCACATGATAATAGATTAGTTTAGGTTCTTTTCTTTTCTGTGTTGAAACACTTATAAAATTTAGCTCGTTTAATAAATTATTTTTTCAATGCCGGAAATGAATCTTGTTGAATTTGTGCCTATGCACATTGGTATAATTAGATTAGACATCACATGCAATATTATAGAATAGTGGTGTTACACTGAGTTTATGGATTTATATTTAAATTATGTTAATTAGTTAATTATATTTTATATTTATTATAATATAAACTTTAAATGTTATGATGAAAGTTAAAAGATGAAAAAAAGAAGAGAGAATGAACGGGTACATTATTTTACATAAAATAAAATAAAATAATTTATAACACTACTAAACAATAGCTTTATTTTAAATTAAAATGTATAAATATTAAAACAAAATATAAATATAATTTTTATAGTTTTCAATTGGGGCATGGATAATAGTTAAATTCAATTAAAGGCCAGATCTAATGCATCACTTTTAGTCTTCAAAAGTTGACCTTGCTATTTTCGAAAATGCAAAATACATGTCTATAAATACCTTTCTTATACAAATTTTCCAAATTAACAACTTTTGTCTTTAAAAGTTTCCCTTGCTACTTTCGAAAATGCAAAACATATAGCACACATGTCTATAAATACGTTTCTTATACAAAATTTCCAAATTAACAAGCCTACAGTCGCTTTTTGCACCTTTTGGGGCAATTGCTAGTTATTATGTTACAATTCCTAACAATATTTTATACGAGGTTTTCCCATATCGCGCTCATTAGTCAGAGATAATAGGAGAGGAATAAGGGTTGAGGTATGTATCTACGTCCATTTTGGTGTAGACAAGAATTCCTATTCAACGTTCCAACTCTCATTCAATAGCATGGGTGGGATTCTTTCGTGAAGAGATTTTAGGCTTTTTTTTATTGACTTGGGTGTTCTAATTGGAGTTTGATATTGATACCCATTTCTTCTCTTTTTTGGCTTATCTTTCTTAATATTCTATCACTCATAGTCCTTGTTGGCTGGGAAGTGGTTTTGCAGGGTTGCTTTTAGTGGCATTGATGAAATTCAAGGTGGGTTACAGAAGTAGAGGCACACACCAAGGAGCCCAGTTATGAAGGCCCCTGGCTTGAGGGCATTATACAAATTGCCTGAGGGACGACTCCAACGTTCTTTTTGGGAGTGAATATGGGGATGGGCCTCTTCGAGAGAAAACAGACTATATACGATTTATTAAGGCGGCGCCCACAACGTCAGAAATTGAGTCGCAACAGTCTCTGAAACCACGCACCTCGTTGAGCGCCTCTACTTCCATAACCCATAGAAAAGATTCCCAATGATCTCAGAGATCCCATTGAACACAACATAGAAATATCAGCTAAACCCAGTGATCCTGTTGAACAAGAGCTATATTTATGTAAATATTTGTCATATATCGATGTTTACTCACTACAAAATTACATATTGCCGTTAGTGGGGTTATAATAGAATTTACACAAAGATTCATTTCTCTTAATTACAGATTGTCGTTAGTGGGGTTATAACTACCTCTGCCTTTTGCCATGTAGCTTCTCCCATCTTCTAGAGGTGGTTTTACTCTGCAGCTATGAGAGATGTGTCATTTAGTTTTGTAAAGCCAGCTAATAGCAAAGGTAATTTGTTTCTATGTCCCTTATTCATTTAGGTATTTGGTTGATATAGGTTATTTTATTTCGAATTGTAGTAATGTAAAGGTTTTCTTTACAGTCTTATGTACGATTGCACAAGGATAATACCCTACTTCCTGGTGAGGGTACTGTACTTCCTTACAGTAAGTTGATTCCAGGAACATGAATTCTCCTTTTGCAGATTGGGAAAATCCATTTGCCAGCAAATTGAATTTCCCAACTCGTTCCTTTCACTTTTGTTATTTATTTAGGGCTTTATGCCACCCTACCCAGCCACGAATTCTACTAATCTTTGTTTTTTCTTCTATGGATTGTTAGGTTTAATCGTTTACAACTCTAGGCACGAAATTTTGGGTATGTGGTCCCATTATCTTATGGCTGCCAAGTTCCTGTCCTTGACGTTTTGATTGTCTTTCTCTAGGTCTGAATTTGGGTTCCAACCCATGTACAATTAGGGTTTCTTAATAGACCCCAACGAAGAGTCTTTCTACTAAATTTATTTTGTATTAAAATGAGAAATGGTCATGCAGCCTGAAACACATAGTGGGAGATTTGTTCACTACCATAGTGTAGCACTTGATTCCTATTTGGAAATTTAACATGGAGAAATGTTTCTTTGTCAGTGGAGAAACCATCAGACTGAAATCTATGTAGTGTTATGTCAAGTTCATCATGGTCCAATTATTTACACGCTTTAAGTTAATTTAGTGGAGAAACCATCAGATTGAAATCTGTGTAAAAAATAAAAAAGAGGAAAGAGATTGAAGGGCTTTCCATCCTATAAAACTCTGCGATTGGTTTTAGTTTATGGGAGCTCCCAACCCATCATGTCAAGATTTGCCTCTGTTCAATTTTTGGACAGTAAATGTGTTTCTACATTATTTAAATGATAGAGAAATGGCTATGATATATTGGTTGCTTGAGACAGCTCTTGCCCTCCAAACCATGGAAATCCAAATACCACAGTGCAGGGTGATGGGGGAAGAAAAGTACAAGCAGTTTTTAGCAGAACTGGAGGGTTTAAAAGGAGCAGAACCTAGAGCAGAAATACGCGTCATTGAAAGAAACCGTGTTGTTGAAATTGGGAGGTGACAAGACTTTCCAAAAATTCGAATCTCATGAACGGTATTGATTTTATTTGCGTTAAAGAGCATGATAGTGGAGCCTCTCCTCGAAGATGTTTTACATTGGACAGTTTTCTATTGGTACCACAACGTCAGAAATTGAGTCGCAACAATCTCTGAAACCACGCACCTAGCTGAGCACCTCTACTTCCATAACCCACCAAAAATATTTCCATCGATCTCAGAGATCCCATTGAACACAACATAAAAATATCAACTAAACCGAGTGATCCTGTTGAACAAGAGCTATATTTATGTAAAAATTTGCCATATGTCGATGTTTACTCACTACAAAATTACAGATTGCCGTTAGTGGGGTTATAATTACCTCTTCCTTCTGTCATGCAGCGTCTCCCATCTTCCAGAGGTGGTTTTACTCTGTAGCTATGAGAGATGTGTCATTTAGTTTTATAAAACCATCTAATAGCAAAGGTAATTTGTTTCTATGTCCCTTATTCATTTAGGTATTTGGTTGATATAGTTTATTTTATTTCGAACTATAGTAATGAAAAGGTTTTCTTTACAAACTTATGTACGGTTGCACAAGGATAATACCCTACTTCCTGGTGAGGGTTACTGTACTTCCTTATAGTAAGTTGATTCCAAGAACATGAATTCTCCTTTTGCAGATTAGGAAAATCCATTGGCCAGCAAATGAATTTCCCAACTCGTTCCTTTAACTTTTGTTAGTTATTTATGGCTTTATGCCGCCCTACCCAGCCATGAATTCTGCTAATCTTTGTTTTTTCTTCTATGGATTGTTAGGTTTGACCGCTTAAAACTCTAGGCACAGAATTTTGGGTATGTGGTCCCACTATCTTATGGCTGCCAAGTTCCTGTCCTTGACGCTTTGATTGTCTTTCTCTAGGTCTGAATTAGGGTTCCAACCCATGTACGATTAGGGTTTCTTAATAGACCCCAGCCAACAGTCTTTCTACTAAATTTATTTTTTATTAAAATGAGAAATGGTCGTGCAGCCTGAAACACTTAGTGGGAGATTTGTTCACTACCATAGTGTAGCACTTGATTCCTATTTGGAAATTTAACATGGAGAAATGTTTCTTTGTTAGTGGAGAAACCATTAGATTGAAATCTGTGTAGTATTCTATCAAGTTCATCATGGTCCAATTATTTAAATGCTTTCAGTTAATTCAATGGAGAAACCATTAGATTGAAATTTGTGTAAAAAAAGAAAAAAGAGGAAAGAGATTGAAGGGCTTTCCATCCTCTAAAACTCTGTGATTGGTTTTAGTTTGTGGGAGCCCCCAATCCATCATGTCAAGATTTCCCTCTGTTCAATGTTTGGACAGTAAATGTGTTTCTACATTATTTAAACGATAGAGAAATGGTTGTGACATACTGGTTGCTTGAGATAGCTCTTGCCCTCCAAACCATGGAAATCCAAATACCACATTGCAGGGTGAGGGAGGAAGAAAACTACAAGCAGTTTTTAGCAAAACTAGAGGGTTTGAATGGAGCAGAATCTAGAGTAGAAATATGTGTCATTGAAGGAAACCATGTTGTTGAAATTGGGAGGTGCCAAGACTTTCCAGAAATTGGAATATTATGAACGGTATTGATTTTATTTGCATTAAATAACATGATAGTGGAGCCTCTCCTCGAAGATGTTTTACACTGGACAGTTTGCTATTGGTACTACAACATCAGAAATTGACTCACAACAGTCTCTGAAACCACGCACCTGGCTGAGCGCCTCTACTTCCATAACCCACCGAAAAGATTCCCAACGATCTCAGAGATCCCATTGAACACAACATAGAAATATCAGCTAAACCCAGTGATCCTGTTGAACAAGAGTTGTATTTATGTAAAAATTTGTCGTATGTCGATGTTTACTCACTGCAAAATTACATATTGCCGTTAGTGGGGTTATAATAGAATTTACACAGGGATTCGTTTCTCTTAATTACAGATTGCTGTTAGTGGGGTTATAACTACCTCTGCCTTCTGCCATGCAGCTTCTCCCATCTTCCAAAGGTGGTTTTACTCTGCAGCTATGAGAGATGTGTCATTTAGTTTTGTAAAAGCAGCTAATAGCAAAGCTAATTTGTTTCTATGTCCCTTATTCAGTTAGGTATTTGGTTGATATAGGTTATTTTATTTCAAACTACAGTAATGCAAAGGTTTTCATTACAGACTTATGTATGGTTGCACAAGGATAATACCCTACTTCCTAGTGAGGGTTATTGTACTTCCTTACAGTAAGTTGATTCCAAGAACACGAACTCTCCTTTCGCAGATTGGGAAAATCCATTGGCCAGCAAATTGAATTTCCCAACTCATTCCTTTCACTTTTTTTATTTATTTAGGGCTTTATGCCGCCCTACCCAGCCATGAATTCTGCTAATCTTTGTTTTTTCTTCTATGGATTGTTAGGTTTGACCGCTTACAACTCTAGGCATGGAATTTTAGGTATGCGGTCCCATTATCTTATGGCTGTCAGGTTCTTGTCCTTGACGCTTTGATTGTCTTTCTCTAGGTTTGAATTGGGGTTCCAACCCATGTACGATTAGGGTTTCTTAATAGACCCCAGCCAAGAGTCTTTCTACTAAATTTATTTTGTATTAAAGTGAGAAATGGTCGTGCGGCCTGAAACACTTAGTGGGAGATTTGTTCACTACCATAGTGCAACACTTGATTCCTATTTGAAAATTTAACATGGAGAAATGTTTCTTTGTCAATGGAGAAACCATCAAATTGAAATATGTGTAGTATTATGTCAAGTTCATCATGGTCCAATTATTTACACGCTTTCAGTTAATTCAGTGGAGAAACCATCAGATTGAAATCTGTGTAAAAAAGAAAAAAGAGGAAAGAGATTGAAGGGCTTTCCATCCTCTAAAACTCCGTGACTGGTTTTAGTTTGTGGGAGCTCCCAACCCATCATGTCAAGATTTCCCTCTGTTCAATGTTTGGACATTAAATGTGTTTCTACATTATTTAAATGATAGAAAAATGGTTGTGATATACTGGTTGCTTGAGACAGCTCTTGCCCTCCAAACCATGGAAATCCAAATACCACATTGTAGGGTTGGGGAGGAAGAAAAGTAGAAGCAATTTTTAGCAAAACTGGAGGGTATGAAAGGAGCAGAATCTAGAGCAGAAATACGTGTCATTGAAGGAAACCGCATTGTTGAAATTGGGAGGTGACAAGACTTTCCAAAAATTCGAATCTCATGAATGATCTTGATTTTATTTGCGTTAAAGAGCATTATAGTGGAGCCTCTCCTTGAAGATGTTTTACATTGGACAATTTTCTATTGGTATTGTTATTTATTATCGTTTTACTATATTTGTAATAATGTGTTTTCTAGTTTAACCATATTTGTAATAATGTGTTAACCTATTTTATTTATAGTTCAAGGAAGTTCAACTCCATGTCAACAACTATTATTAGTATTTTTGGTTTAGATATGGTAAAAGTCAGTTTTGTAATTTTTTCGAGCAATAATTTATATTCAATTACTATTTAATTAGTTGTTTTTTAAGTGTGTTTTTAATGATATTTATGAACTCTTTACGGTCTTCAACAGATAACTATTTTCCCAAGTCTATTTTAAGCCAATGGAAGCAAGCATACTGACTATAAAAAAAGCATTGATTCTCGCACTGCTAGAAACTCAGAGGCCTATCCCAAAAACAGAGCACAGAAAAATACTCTTGACTTACCTAAACATTTCTTTAGGTAGAAAGAGGAGAAAAAAAAGTAGAAGAGATATGATGCTTAGAAATCTTACGCCACGGTGGATTGGAGTCGATGCAGTAATCCAGCCCATGTAGTTGTTGTTTTGGATGATGACTGATATCTTCAAGCTTCGGTGCAGCCATGGTCTAATTTTATTGTTTCTGTTGCTTGTGTAGTTCTATGTACTGCGTGTTGTCTAATTGACAGAGCAAGGTTGAAATCAGGGTACAATAAGTGAGTGGGGCAGAGCATGTGAGTTTATTTGGATGCTAGTCTCCTGTGCATTGTTGAAGGGTTTATTCAGGGGTTCACAACTTTGCTCCCTAATCATAAAATCTTTAAAATTCCCGAGAGGGTGTGAATGAAGCCATATGCAAATTTGGGATGCTTTTAATGACATATCGATCTCTCTCATAGTGCAGTGGCTTAACAAAAGGACCACTGTAAGTTAGATAAAAAAACCATCATCAACAATTGTTTTTCTTCTTGGTTGAGTATCTTGATTTTTGTGTGAAAAGCAAATAGCCAGATTTTGAGACTGGGTATTTGAGATTATCGAAGTGATTAATCGCAGAGGATAAAATTTTTAGTATCATGCAAGCATCTTCTGCACTGGGCTGTGAAGGTTCGAAGCTTTAAAAAAAAAGATTATAGTTTTCAATCGACTGGAACTCCCAGTTTTTGTATATCTTGTATACTTTGATTTTTGTGTGAAAATCAATTCGCTCACTGTTGAAGTTGGGTATTTGAGATACAAGTGTTTGGCTTGTTTAATTAAAAGTATTATAAAATATCAATAATGGTGTTCATACTAAGGAGAAGTGGTAAAAATTTAGATGTCCATAGGAAATATGAAATAACATAATCTTATATTAACTTATATAAAAATAAAGTAGTTTAAAAAAAGTAAATTTTCAATGCGTTGAATCCATTTTATATACAGGTGAAATTGCAACTTAAACAACGAAAATTTACAGGTGGTTTATATATATTTTTCCAAAAAGGAAAAAAAGATGATGAAAATTACATATTGTAGTAGCCAAAAATTGTTCCTTGCTCTAAGGGCGCAGACCATCCTCACCAAGTGCATATATATATATAAAAGTTATAACTAGTCACAGTGAAGCCCATGGCCTATCAAAAAATATGTAACATCATATAGTCACTGTTCAAAGATATATACATGCTTATAAGAAAAAATAAAGTTGTATGTTTGTCATTAGTTTCCTTCAACTATTCCTTTCCCTTCATCAGTGAAGGGTTTGTGATAATAATCATAATGCATATAAACCCATCAAACCGGTGGTCTCCACTGAGGGTTACTAACTTATAAGGATTTTGCTCGAATGCATATTTACCCACTAAAAGGAAACAAATTCATAAGATGAACTATTGAAATGATAATAACCAAATGGTTTGTGTTTACTATGTTTACATTGCATCTAGTGACAACGCAAAGTAGACAAAAGACCATGGTACCTGCACCGTAAGACCTTACATGCGTAAAAGTGCATTACTTTCAGATTCTCTTAGTTGTCTTTTCTCCTCGTCTTTTGGTTCCCCAATGCAATGGTTACTTCCAAGCACCAAGATGTTTTTATCCTTTTTCATCACCAAGTATTTTCCTATACCAAATGGTTTGGATCTACCACCTCCTTGCTTGGTAGATTCAGTGGTGAAATATTTTTATTTGGTTTAGAATGCGAATTCAAACCCTGAATCAGTTGCATGTATTATGGTTAGTGGATTGTACACTACATCAGATGTGAGTTGAGACATAGTGCCATCATCATGGAAGGGATGGCTAAGGGTGAAGATGCATAAACTCTTATACTATTTTAATTTCCTCAAGAATTCATAAAAAATGGTTTATTATTTCTTTTTCCCTAAATTAATTTACATATTTGATAGTGGATTGTACACTACATCAGGGTTGAGATATGGAAGAGGGTGAAGATGCAAAAACTACTCTACTGTTAAAATTCCTCAAGAATTCATACAAATTTGTTTATTTTTTCCTTTTCCATAAATCTACTACTTGTAATTTTTTATTTAAACTTAAAAAAGTATCTTTGATGATCAAGAGGAAATCTTTGTTACAAACATTATACTCTCTGTAAATTTCACCTAATGTAAATCATTTAACTTTATATTCCACCTTTACATGCAATCTTGTTTATTAATTATTATATTCAATAACCTTCGAGATGTCATGATTATTCCTTAATTGCCCCAGATGTCAAAAAGCAAAAGCAACGCTATAAATAGGTAGCATATGGAAAAATAGCATAAATGAAGAAAAATATCGTATGTTTCGCAATCTTGAATCCCTCAAGCTTGTTTTAAAATTAAAAACAATAAATCTTAAAATAATAGACCATAACATGTTCACATAAACCATAGCAACTACATGGATAATGGATACATGAGGCTATTTTTATTTACAAAATATCCATATTCGGAATACTCACAAGTAACTTAAGGATATAGCTGCAAATGTAACTCAATCTTCCACCCTTGCTTTCAATCTTTTCTATAAATCCTTAATTTCAATGACCATTCACATTTTGCTATTGTTCCTCAATTTATGCCTTACGGTGTTTCTTTTGCAACATTTGGTGCAAATGCTAGTAATTAGGATTGTGTGTGAGTGAATAATTTATATAATAATTTTTTCCATATATATGATTTTTATTTTATTTTTTATTTTTTTAAACAAATTAAATAAATGTTTTTAAAGTTCTTTAAGCTAGTAAAATTAATTTACGATATTGTTTAGGTTGGTTGTTAGATTAAATTTGTATATAATTTTGAGATTGTAATTTTTTTTATTTAAAATTAATTTATTATCTATTAGAAAATTAATATTAATTATTAATTACACCATTCAAATTTAAAATTTTAATTTATTTTTATCAAATTTTAAAGAAAATTAATTCAAAAATATACCATAAAAACCTCCAGAAAGTAAAAGTACACCACCTTCCATATTATACTTCATAATTCACGGTTATTTTATTATATATCACTAAAAATAAACCACCTTCCATATTATACTTCATAATTCACAGTTATTTTATTATATATCTTTCATAATCCCTTGAATTGAACATTTTATTATATATCTTTCCTATTCTGTTGAATTGAACATGAATACAAGAATAATATAAATTGCAAATTTGAGGTGTTAAAAATACTTTTCTGGAGTAATTTTTAAAACATCTATTACAATTTGTGTTAAATATTTTTTTTTAGAAATTGATATTGTTAATGATTATGATAAAATGTAATATCGTTGGTATATTATTATTAAAAAGTTTGTGATGTTGTTTATCGGTTTTAAAATAGACATTAAAGCATGTTACTTGTAATGCCCACGAGCTGCGGTTGGTGGATGAGCGAGGGTGCACCAGGCGAGGGCGCAGACAAGTGAGACAAATCGCAGGTCGCACGAAGTGAACGGGTGAAAATACGAAGTGTTTGAGTGCTGGTATGTTTATACCATGTGGGTGGTCCTGGGTGAACCGACACACGGGTGGGCGGTCACGTTATGTTTATGTGGGCCGACGAGTTGAAGAGTAAATGAGCTGACGATTGTGTGTGCATTGGTGGGTCGGCTGGATGCCCCCACGTTATGAGGTGAACGCATATACATAGGCAAAGGCGAGTTGGAGGTTGAAAAGCAATTCGGCCAAGTGAAGTCAAAGTGCGAGCTAAGTTCTACGGTTAGAACAGAATGACGTGCAGATATGCCCGCACGATGGGCAAGCTGAACCGTGACTTGGCTAGAGTATCGTGCAGACTGGGTAGACAGTGAATCGAGTGAAGGTTCGTGCAGGGTGACACGAGGGCGCGCCCGCCGAACAACGGTTGGATTGAATGAAGGTGTGTGCGTGTGTGGAAACACGGAGGTGTGTCTGCCGAGTGGTTGAACTGGAGGGCATGAATGGGAGTTCGTGCACGCAGTACTACGTGCAGCCCACCGAATGAAGGGAGGTCAAGGCCGTGAGCGAGAGTTCATGGGAGAGGCAACACGGGTGCATGTGCGCTTGCTGAACGAAGGCACGATTGGCTGAACGATAATGTCGGGCAGGGTAACACGGTGAGGGCACCCGCTGAACGAATGGTCAACGAATTGGTTGTTGAATGACGGGTGCGTGCGGTTTGTGAACGAAGTGCAACCGACGTGCAGACCTGCCGGGCAGGCATGCACATTGATACGGGTGGGCGCCCAAGTTAAGAAAATGACACGGAGGCTAAATGAATGCATTCAGGGGTGAATGAAGAGTTGGGTAGAATGTTCAGCGACTGTTCTAGCGTGTCGATGAGCTGGGCAACCGAGTTTGCCGAAGTTATAAAATTAGCTAAGTGTAAATTTGGGGTTTCCTCCAAGATTTAACTTGTACATGAAAAATTTTGAATTATATATATTGATATATGGGAAAAATCACAACAGGGAGTTGCCCCTCCCTTTATACTATTGTGAATTTATATATGTTAATGTTGTTTATGGTGAATGTTTATGGTTTTCACTGTGTATAAAGGAAACATAATACTTGGTAAAGAATAAAATAAACTAAGTATCAAAAGTAGGCGTAATCCATGATCGCAAGTATTGGTGAAAATAAAGTGGTCGGTGATGCCGCAACTCGCTATAGTGCATTTGGAAGAGTACCGCCAGTGTAGGGGCGTGATAGGTGGTATCAGAGCTGATGGTGGACAAGGTGCAGGATTTGCAGAGAAGCTGATCCCACTACACTTTTTGATAGCTTTAGCAGAGGTGAAGCATTGTGCTTGGGCCAAGTTGCATAACAAGACATGGCAGGTTTGGAAGAATGCGAAGGGAAGCTCCTGCTGACCTTATATAGATTGAAGTGGATAAAATGATCTGATAATCACCCTATGAGTGACCTCAATTAAATATTTGTTAAATGAAGGTATTATAGACTCATATGCTGGTGTGTGGGTCTATGTTATTTAAGCAACAGATTGATCAGATTGCCAATACAGAGACAATTGAATGGAAAGACAGTATAGAAATACAGTAAGAAAATACAAGGACACAAGAATTTAATAAGGATTTCACCCTATTCTCTAGGGCTACATCTCTGGTCCAGCTTCAGTGGTGGCCTTATTTTATTGTGTTTTCAGCAGAGAATTACAATACAGGGACTCAATGTGAATTCTCCTGAAGTAGGTTTTTCTTCGTATGGTGGTTCTTGGATTCCCTAAGCCACTGGAGTACACAGACTCTCCTTATTCCTACCATCTCTGTGACCTTCTAGTCTACAGTAGAAAGAGCCAAAAATGGTGCTCAGTCTGGACAGATTCCTCTATGAGATGGCTTGAATCTCTCAAGTCCTCTGGTGCTTGATGTTACCGCTGGTCAGCTCAACCCTCTATATCTTTTTTCTTTTCCTTAACTACCTTCTTCTCTAGTTTTTGTCTCTCAGTGTTTAGTCCTCCTCTCAAGGTTCACTATGACGGACTCCAACTCCCCGTATTTTGTCTCTATTCATGGCTTTTAGCCATTCGTTGCAATGCCTATACGGTTCCTCTTCCTCCTTTGTCGATTCACCTTCTGCAGCTGCGCTTGGAGTTCCCTGTTCGGCGTCATCATGAACGCTCAGGGAGTGGCCACATGTCCTCCTCTAAACAACGCCAACCTGCTTCGTCGGTTCGTTTCTTCAGTTACGTCGTGGATGTGTTCTTCCTCCACCGTGGCGGTTAAATGAATTCCAAATCCTTCTAAAACACGGTGTATTCCTTTGTCGATTCCGCTTCCTCCATTGGGTGCGATCACAGCCATCTGATCTGGGTCCCCTAGATCCAACGTCATATGCAAGTTTCGCGCGATTGACTTGCTCGACTGATAGCGCATGATCAATGGCAGTTTTCTCTCACCTCCACTTGCCATGCGTCGATCGATGTATGGAGTCGCCCTGCTCTCGTCCAAAACCTCTTACCATTTCTGGGCACCCCGATTAATACCGCAAGTTTTCCAGAGCACAGGTCCCGCCTTTATACGTTAGTTCTTTTCACTTTTCTGCCCACGGTTCTCCAGTTCCCCCACGTGACCGAGTGCTTGGGCTCTTCCTTCACGGCCCTGTTCACTAATCGCGCATCAAAAACCTCCTCTGTTTCTCGATCTGGGCCTCACAGGGGCTAAATTCGCCTCCTGCGCAGCCTCCATGGGCCTCAGTCAGCGCGCTTTGACCGAGGTCCTCGTCGTTCCATGTTGGCTGCCATTGTCACTGGTTTAGGGTGTTTTTTATCGCTTTTTTGGGATTTTTAGAAGTTTGTCCCAACCTGATACAGTCATGGTTCTCTTTGACAGTTCTTTTATGGATCCAATTCGAATCACGACCTTCCCACTAAAAAGCTTTTGGAACACCAAAATTTGGTTTTCTTTCAAGCATCGACTAAGTGAGGGTAGTGTTGTCTCACTTGCCCAATATCAATCCACTTTGCACTGCTTGGCTTTGAACCTTTGAGTCCAATTCTGAGGTACTCAACATCTCCTATGCGCGTCGTCCTCACCTTCCTTTCCAAGACTATGTCTTCATGCAATTCACTAAGATATTTAGGTAACAGGTCATCAATCGAAGGCAATTTACTTTGCTCTTTAGGATCCTCAATAATTGAAGGTTCAAACAATCTCAAGCAATTTGCATTTACAACTCAGTAGATGTGTATGTAAGCTGGGAGATTAAGGTGAAAAGCATTTTCACCAATTTTCTCAAGTATCCTAAAACATCCATAACTAATAGGCTTTAGCTTTTTACCTTCACCTTGCATTCTGTCCTTGCTAATATACAGCCAAACCTGTTCTCCAACTTGAAAACTATGCTCCATCTGATGCTTACCATGTCTAGCCTTGTATTTGGCTTGGATCTTTTCGAGTTGTTCCTGTACTGCCTGGTGGATCTCCTAGATTTGTTCAATAAACCTAGTTACCTTGTCCACATCATTGTGTCCATCAACTATGGCATCTTTACCAAAGGAAAAATCCAAAGGAGACCTTGGTATGAAACCAAAACAGGTCTCAAAAGGAGATCTCTGTGTAGAAGAGTGTTTGGCTCTATTGTAATCATGTTGCACATCACACAAATGTTCATCCCAAAGCTTAGGATGTTTGTTGCAATATCCCCTGAGGAACTGGATCATTGTCCTGTTAACTACTTCTGTCTGGCCATCGGTTTGTGGATGAAAAGCTATGCTTTTATTCAGTTGGGTGTCCATCAGCTCCCACAGACTTGACCAAAACTTCCCCACAAATTTGGTGTCTCGATCAGATACAATAGACGTGGGTAATACAAAATGAACCCATACATGTTCAAAGAATAATTTTGCAGTTTGTTCAGTTGTAATCTGTTTATTACAAGGTATCAAAATACACATTTTTCTGAACCTATCCACAACCACATACAGATAATCATGACCTTTTCTAGACTTAGGTAGTCCCCCAACAAAATCCATGGAAACACTTTCCCAAGGGTGAGAAGGAACTGGTAATGGAGTGTACAGGCATAATTTTCTATTACTGGGCTTGATTTTAGCACACATAGTACACCCTTTTACATATCTAGAAACTGTCTCATTCATTTTTGGCCAATAGCAGAACCTTTGCAGCTGTGCAACTGTTCGACTTACCCAAAAGTGACCTGATATCAGAGAAGTGTGTGCTTCCCTAATTATCTTTACTCTCCTAGTTTGTGGAATGTAGAGTTTCCCACAATGATATAAGAGCCGGTCCTTCATATGATAGTCCAATTCTTCTACTCTTTTGCCTTGAATCAAAGTTGCATATACATCCTTAAAGTCCATATCCTGAGCATATTATTCTATGTAGCTTTCATGTAGCACAAAATTATGCTTAAGTATGGTAGATGCATTTATAATGGGTCTAGATAACATGTCTACAACCTTGTTATGTTTGCCCTTTTTATATCTTATGTCTAAGTGAAACTGTTGTAGAAAACCCATCCATCTGTAATGTCTTGATTGCTACAACTTAGTTTGGGAGTGTAGATATTGAAGCGGTTGATGGTCAATATGTATTACTATCTCTTTGCCCATTAAATAATGTTTCCACTTTTTCACACTCTGAACTAATGCATACAATTCTTTATCATATGTAGGATAGTTAACTACTGCAGGATTAAAAGTCTTAGAATGATAACATATGGGTCTATCATGCTGTGTCAACACTGCTCCCATGGCATAGTCATTGGCATTGGTTTGGATCTCAAATGGTCATTGTAGATCAGGCAGTGCTAGTACAGGTGTTGTACTAATCTTTTCTTTCAAGGTGTCGAAGGCTTTCTGATGTTTGCCTCCCCACTGAAACACCTTATTCAATCCTATCAAAGCATGTAAGGAAGATGCAATTGAGGAAAAGTTAGAGATGAACTTCCTCCAATATTGTGCTACTCCTAAGAAGCTTCTCACTTCTATAACAGACTCGGGTTTAGGCCAGTTTACAATGACTGCCACTTTAGAGGGATCTATTTTCAATTCACCACCCCATACTATATGACCCAAACAATTTAGATATGTTTTGCCAAATTCACATTTTGAGAGTTTAACATAAAGTTTTTCTCTTTTCAAAACATATAATGTCTGCTTAACATGCTTTAAGTGTTCTTCCCACGTTTTACTAAAAATCAGAATGTCATCCAGATACACAATAACAAAATCATCAAGAAAAAGTTTGAATACATCATTCATTAATCTCATGAAAGTAGTTGGGGCTTTGGTCAAGCCAAAAGGCATAACCAGCCACTCATACAATACCTGCTTTGTTTTGAAAGCAGTCTTCCATGCATATTTCTCTACAACTCTGACCTGATGGTATCCACTATCAAATCCAGCTTGATGAAATAAACAGCTTCTTTTAATTGATCTAAAAGATCATCTATGCGAGGAAGTGGATAACGATTTTTTATTGTTATCTTATTCAGTGCTCAGTAGTCAATGCACATTCTCCACGAGCCATCTTTTTTTCTCACCAAAACGATTGCTGACCCACATGGTAATGTGCTTGGCCTAATGAACTCTTTCTTGAGCAACTCTTGCACCTGCTTCTTGATTTCAGCATTCTCTAAAGTGGACAACCTATACATTCCAATGTTAGGCAACGGAACATCTTGCTACAAAATAATATCATGTACTATTTCCTTTTTGGGTGGCAGACCTTTAGGTTCCTGAAATAGGACATCATACTCTGAAACAACCTTTTCTATATCAGCTTGTTGTTTAGCATTACAACCCTCAAATACATTGGTTTATCGGGTCTCTTTTCCTCTACAACCATTAGTAAGAATTGTTTGCATGAATTTATCATTCTTTTCATCTGCCCTGAATTTATGAGAGTATAATTATTCTTGAGCTTATGAGCTCTTACAAAGTATTCGATTCCATTTTTACAATCAGATATTGGTTGAATTGAGGCTTATGTGATCCATAACATTTATTAATAGGAGTTTCGGCGTAAATCACATGTAGAAAATCTTTGTCGACGCGTTTCGAACCAACCAGTGTGGTTCATCGTCAGGACAAGTTGAGGAGTCAAATCATGGCTACGAATTATATAGGGAGAGCAGATCATCCAAACAGCTAGGTTTACTAGGTTGACCAACAACGGCTATCTCAAAAGGCTAGATTAAAAAATAATATTAAAATATTAATAAATCAAAGGTAATAGAATAATTAACTAATTGTAATATATTAGTTATTCTATTTTATTTTATTAATCTATTTTTCTTAGGTTAATACATTAATTAATTTATAATTTATTTAATCATATAACCACTAGGGATAAGTAAGGGGGTTTTTTTATATAATAGAATGTTATACTATTTTATAAACATTTTTTATAATTTAATTTAATTCAATTGATTAAATAAATTAGAAATAAATTATATAAAAAATGTTATAAAATAGTATAATATTCTATTATTATAGCCCCCCTTTAATTATCCCTGTTGGGTTATATGATTAAATAAATTATAAATTAATTAAATTAATTAATTTATTAACTTAAGAAAAATATATTAATATAATAAAATAGAATAACTAATATAGAACAATTAGTTAATTATTCTATTACCTTTGATACATTAATATTTTAATATTATTTTTTTATCTAGCCATTTTAGATAGCTGTTGTTGGTCAACCTAGTCAACCTAGCCATTTGGATGATCTACTCTCCCTATATAATTGGCAACCATGATCTAACTCCTCAATTTGTCTTGATGATGAACCACACTGGTTGGTTTGAAACGCGTCGACCAAGGTTTTCTACATGTGATTTATGCCAAAACTCCTCTTTATAAAAGTAGATACTTGTTCTCAGCTCTATAGAAAATAGATTTTCTATCATACAAGTAAGGACTTCCTAAAACAATTCCACATATATCCAAAGGAATTATGTCTAACTCAACCTCATCTACAAATGTTGACCCAAAAGAAAACTTGAGTTTGCATTGTCTAGTCACTTGTAGTTGTGATTTATCATTCAACCATCCTAATGGGTATGGTTTCTTGTGAGGCGTAGTTGCTAACCCCAATTTCTTTACAATTTCTTCAGAAATCAAATTTACTTGAGAGCCACTATCAAACAAAGTATCAATCTTTCGACATTTAGAAACAACTCGAATATGGAAAAGCTCATGTCTTTTTCTCTCATGTTCTTCATCAATAATAGATTGAGCAGAATTACTAGTAGATGCTTCGGAATTCTTACCTATTATACCTATGGCTACAATGAATGTTTCATCTCCCGAGTCTAACCCAAAATATTTCTAAATAGCTGTAGTAATATTCTTCTTCTTGCCCTCGGACTTCTTATGTCTCAGCTCTGGATGCAGAATCCAACAATGCTCATCATCATGCCCATCCTTTTTACAGTGAGTGCATAAAGCTTTGTTTTTCTGTGTAGTGTTTGCCTTCCTTGCTTTCCACTTATGCTTTCTTTTCTCCTTGCTCTTTCTTGCAATGGGTTGTGATGGTCCCCCAACTTCTGGATTTCTGTTTTGTCCTCTAGCTTCTAGATGCGTAGCTTGTACAAATACCTCATCTATACTAGTGGGATTAAACATGAGGACGGTATTCCTCGTGTACTTGTGTAGACCACCAATGTACTTCAAAAGAGTCTCTGGTGAGTCTAATGAGATCCCTAGAATCAATGCTCTCTTTCTAAATTCCTGAGTGTACCCTTGCACACTTTTCCCTTTCAACTGCCGAAGAGTTTGCCAGCTCATCATGGCTTGTTGCATGTAGGCCAATGGATAGAACTGCTTTTTAATGGCAGAAGCAAAGTCACTTCAGATAGATATGGTTTTACCATGTCTTTTCATGTCAGATTGGGTCCTGCCTTCCCACCAAACCAAGGGAGTGCCTCTTAGGCGTAGGCTTGCCAGCTGAATTTTTCTGTTGTCTGAGTTGATGTTCTGCACTCTGCAATACACATCGATTTGTCTAATCTAATTGTTCAACTTTTCAGCGTTTAGCTCTCCATATTATATAGGAAAAACAAATTTAACATCTAGCTTAACCAAAGATGCCTTTTTATTATGCACAGGGCTATTAGGGGGTGTGAGAAAGTTTTCCTCTTTCCCTTTCCCTTTTGAGTGGTCATGGGAATGAGACTCATCTTCTTCTTTATCTTGTTTAGAACCTGATGAATCTTCATCCTTATGCTTTCTAAAGTCCCTATACATTTCTTCTACCATAGACTTTATAGCTAGGAAACTTTCTATGAATTGAGGGTTTGGCCCCACAGAACCTTCCTCTGACATTGTCTTCTGAGGATAGACTCTCCCAATTTCAGGATTAGTTTCGACCAACTCTCCTTCTCCTAATTTGAGCTTTGATCTAGTGAGCATTCAACAAGTAAACCAATATAAGCTTGTCCAACCTTATAGCCTAGAGCGTTGATACCACTTGATCTGATAATCACCCTATGAGTGACCTCAGTTAAAGATTTGTTAAATGAAGGTATTACAGACTCATATGCTGGTGTGTGGGTCTATGTTATATAAGCAACGAATCAATCAGATTGCCAATACACAAACAATTGAATGGAAAGACAGCAGAGAAATACAGTAAGAAAATACAAGAACACAAGAATTTAATAAGGAGTTCACCCTATTCTCTAGGGCTACATCTCTGGTCCAGCTTCAGTGGTGGCCTTATTTTATTGTGTTTTCAGCACATAATTACAATACAGGGACTCAATGTGACTTCTCCTGAAGCAGGTTTTGCTTGGCAAGGTGGTTCTTGGATTCCCCAAGCCACTGGAGTACACAGACTCTTCTTCTTCCTACCAGCGTTGTGACCTTTTGGTCTATAGTGGAAAGAGCCAAAAATGGTGCTCAGTCTGAACAAATTCCTCTATTGGATGGCTTGAATCTCTCAAGCTCTCTGGTGCTCGATGCTGCCGTTGGTTAGCTCGGCCCGTTGTCTCTTTATGATTTTGCTTAACTGCCTTCTTCTTTGGTTTCTATCTATCAGTGTTCAGTCCTCCTCTCAAGGTTCACTCTGACTGACTCCAACTCCCCGTATTATGACTCTGTTCATGGCTTTTAGCCGTTTGTTCCAATGCCTGTATGGTTCCTCTTCCGCCTCTGTCAATTCACCTTCTGCAGCTGCACTTGGAGTTCCATGTTCGGTGTCATCATAAACGCTCAGGGAGTGGCCACATGTCCTCCTCTAAACGGCGCCAGCCTGCTTCGTTGGTTCTTTTCTTCAATTACGTCATGGATGCGTTCTTCCTCCACTATAGCAGTGAAATGGATTCCAAATCCTTCTAAAACACGGTGTATTCCTTCATCAATTCCACTTCCTCCATCGGGCGCGATCTCAACTGTCTGATCTAGGTCCCCCAGATCCAACGTCATATGCACATTTCACGCAGTTGACTTGCTCGACCGATAGCGCGCGATTAACGACAGTTTTCTCTCACCTCTTCTTACCACGTGTCAATCGATGTATGGAGTCACCCCTCTCTCATCCAAAACCTCTTACCATTTGTGAGCACCCTGATCAATACCACCAGTTTTCCAAAACATGGGTGCTGCCTTTGTACGTTAGTGCTTTTCACTTTTTCGCCTACGATTCTCTGGTTCCCCCACGCGACCAAGTGCTTGGGCTTTTCCTTCACAGCCCTATTCGCCCAACGCCTAGCGATTAGGCGCTAATCGTGCATCAAAAACCTCCTCTGTTTCCCAACCTGGGCCTCCTAGTGGCTAAATTCGCCTCCCACGCAGTCTCGATGGGCCTCGGTAAGTGTGCTTTAACCGAGGTTCTCGTCATTCCACGCTGGCTACCATTGCCACTGGTTCAGGGTGTTTTTGAACATTGTTTTTGGATTTTTAGAAGTTTGTCCCAACCTGATACAATCATGGTTCTCTTTGACAGTTCTTTTATGGATCCAATTCGGATCATGAAAGAAGAGAACCCACGGATTTGAGATAAACTTGAAGTCTTGGAAAGGAATGTTGAAGACGAACTTCTTCGACTTGGTTGGGCAATGGAGCAAAATGAAGCTTTAGATTGTGATGACGAAGAAGAGGAAGTCATGATGTTTGAGGATGTTGTAGATATGAAAATGATGGAGGATGAACTTGAGATTGATCAAGTTGGACCAGGATCATGTAGTTTGCAGACATTGGTGGATAAGGAAACTCACATGGAGGAGCCTCATGATGAAGTAAGTACTATTGATACTTGTGTTTCAATTGAGCATTTGGTAGATGAACCGGATGCAAGGAAGAGAAAAAGCAATTTGTCGATGCAAGGGAGGATCTTACCATGGATGTCTACGATGAGACCTTGTATGGAGAGGCAAGAATCATTGACTATTGCAGGTCTTGCTGGGGTTTTTGTGACCTTATGATAGAAGGTACGAGAGCCCATGACAAGGGAGGAACATGATGATCATTACAGAAGAATGGGTCATGCTTTAGCCACATGGAGGATTAGCTAAGTGCCCGGCATGACTCATGGACAGATTAGAGGAGGGCACACACTTGAGTATGGTGATACTTGGGTGGAATTCTGATGGTCGAGACCAAGAGGAAGTCTTGGTGGAACCTTCATTAGGGGAGCCATGGTGGAAGAGACTCATGTGATGATGATATGGTTGGGTGCCTGAGTTCACTAGACTAGATTGGAGACTTGTATGAGGATGACCGATTGTTGTGATGGGTCTACCTAGTTGGACAACATGGGCAACTTAGTCATGGACATCGGGTTGGAGACATGATGCATGGTAGTCTTATACAGGGACATTATGCAGGAGAACTTGTAGAGGTGTCACTTATGGGCATCTAATGAGGAGTGCCAAGGTAGGAATGTTTTGCAGGTGGATTTGCTGGTGTGACATGGAGATGTTTTACTTATGAGATGATTGAGATATTGTGCACTCTTGTACAGCAAGGCCATGGACTGGTTGGATTTGTGAGCAGACTATGGAGCATTGCTACTACATGAGGAGCTGAGGCATATTGCAGAGACCTTTGGGCCAAGACATGTATGCTTGCTAGAGTGTTGGTTGGAGTTGACTCATGGAGCTCATGATGACATGAGGTTGTGACTTGTGAGGACTTCATACATGGTGGACTTGGAGGATCTGATGCATTGAGGAGCTGAGGTCAGGGACTTTGATGCAGGATGGGGTGCATACTTTTGAGTACATGTATGGGTGTGCTTGAAAGAGTGACTTGATGTGGAGGATCGATATGAGACACTTTGGAGTGATGGAGTTGCAGCGATGATGATGCCTTAGTGGTAACATACTACTACGTGTAGGGGGTTTTAAGACAATATTTAAGACAATATTTGAGTCAATTGTCTTAACTTAAGACAAAATGAAACTTGTGTATTGCCTTAAATATTGTCTTTAAGCGGGCGTCTCAAAATATAATGTCTCAAAAATTTATCTCTATAAAGACAATATAGAACACATATTATTATTGTCTCTATAAAGACAATTTGATTTGTCTCTCTAGAGACAATTTCATTTGTGTCTCTTTAGAGACAATTAAATTTTTGTCTTTTTAGAGACAATTCCATAATTCAAACTATTGTCTCTCTAGAGACAATATAAAAAATTATTTAAAAAAGTTAAATGTCCATAATTCAAACTATTGTCTCTCTAGAGACAATAAAAAAAATTATTTAAAAAAAAAAAAATGTCCTTAATTCAAACTATTGTCTCTCTAGAGATAATATAAAAAAATTATTAAAAATAAATAAATCTTCCATAATCAAACTATTGTCTCTCTAGAGACAATATAAAAATTTATTTAAAAAAAATAAATGTCCATAATTCAAACTATTGTCTCTCTAGAGAAAACAAAAAAATTATTAAAAATAAATAAATCTTCTCAAACTATTGTCTCGGATTTGCTCCTGCCAAAAATTATTTAAAAAAAAATAAATTTGCTCAAACTGTTGTCTCGGATTTGCTCCTGCCAATCTATCTGTGTATCCATCTCTATCTACCTATCCATCCATCCATCCATTCAACTATATGCATGTCTGGATATACATATGTAAGCCTGCAGATCTATGTTTTATAGTGTGTGCTCTTCTAAAATTTGGGATATGCGTTCACATTGCATTTATAGTGTGTGCCTTGGGAAGTATGTATCCATCTTGACTTTTTCTCCATCTCATTTGCAAAGAGAAAAGATATATCGAACTAGTTAACATTAAATAACAAGGACTTGACAATTACTGTACAATAAATAAACCATGCTCATCCTGATTCAGGGACCAAATAAATTCCCTGATCCATTAAGTCAGAGAAACATACACCAAAGAAAATTTAGGAAAACAAAAATATTCGATAATACAAAAAATTACAAGCTACACAGGCAGCATCCTCAAAATTGCCAGAGCTCTAGTTGCACCTCTGCTTCAGTTAGATCTTTCTGAGCTTTCTTCCTACGATAAAATATTGGGTAGTCACGACTGCAATAAGGATAGGACATCAATGTAAGTATAAAAGAGATAGTAATTGTAAAAATAAAAATAAAAAATCCTATTAATTAAAAACAAATACATGATCACACAAATGTTACAAAATACATCCATAATGTAAATTTAAATCGTGTTATGAAAATGTAATACTTGAAATATAGCATTCAAAAACCTTGTACAAAAAACATCTCGGTGCAGAAAGCCTTGGCACCGTTGACATTGTGTCCATAGTTTACCAAAGAGAATTTTTAATTCCCTCACTGACATTGATTAAATATTAGTGTCATATGATAGAAAATCTAGGTGAGAACAATAGACACAAGGCCTACTTTAAATTCTCCAAATAAAGAGTAATGGTATTAGAATACCAGCTTACCATTTGCAACTGTTTTCTGATACAATTCTGCTTCTCTTCCTTTGCAATGTGAACAAAGTGTCTGATATTCTTTTTCGCGATGGCAACATGAAATCAGGTAACATCATGAATTTGAGTATGAAGCAACCTAACCAGATATTCTTATTATAAGAAAGCTAGACAGTTTCTTACAAGGAGAGCAGGCATGGAATCATGCAACATCATAGATTTTGCCACATCAAAAAGATGAACCCTAGTAGCTTTCTAAAGAGCCAAACTGAAATAATAGTTACTCTCAATTGTGCACTACTATAAGCAAGGAAACCACATGCAGGACACCCTCTACTTGTATTAACTAAATACCTAATAGGTGTTTTACAACCAATACAACTGAGTTGTTTCTTGGCAAATTTCATAATTCCACTATTTCAAGGAGTTGATATGGAAATCACTCGTGTATGACTACCATGAAGAAGATCCTTGCTTGCATTCTTCAAAATGGGCTCAAATATTCTCAATAGCGGCTACAAAGCAAAAACAAGCACTAATCAAAAACACTTAGCTGGAAAGAATTACTATCTATCAAGATATATTTGAAACACTGGTGAAATTTTCAAAAGGAGCATAAACTGCAAGTAATGATGCTTTGGTCTTTCACCTTGCTCAGTTGATTCTCCAGATAATATTGTGCATCAATAGGGATGTTATTCTCTAGTACATAAATTGGATCCTCAGATTTCTCATAATCCTAAGCCTAAGTAAACACATTAGTCATTATATCCGTAATCCCTCTGTAAATTATGCCTCCAAATAAAACATAACAAAATAATTAAAATAACCATTTTTTAGTGCAATATGTTGAGCGCAGAAGGGGTTAATTATTACCTTGGCACCTTTTGCAGCCTTTATGATGACATATGGAACACAATCACCCACAGTTGGAGCAATTGCAACATCCCTCTATAAACCAGGGGCAGCTTGGCTTTAAAACACGACATAAATTTAAAAAATCCAACAATGGACTCATTGTCAATAAAAAGAAAAATATTACAAGAGTCTTTAGATGTACTGCAGTAATAAAAATAGAGAGATAGGATTGAAATGGAACCAGAAGGCATTGCACCATTCATTATACTTGTTCTGAGAAGTTATTTCCAGTATTTACCTTCCACATGCGCTCAACTAGTTCCACATGTGCTCAGCTAGTTCCACTTGTGCTCAGCTAGTTCCACATGTGCTGCTTTGACTGCATAGTCATATCCAGTGTTTATCAGACTCTGACTCAACAAAGAGATTGTTAGCACAGGCAAACAACAATTCCCTTAAGAATATGTTGATAGCCTTGATAAAGGATATGACCTACAAACATCTGTTTCTGCCGCAGCTAAACAATAATCAATTTTTCTCGGCATGAAATTAAAAATTCAGATATATTATATATTGTCATGATTTGATTCTCTTTAATTGTATAAGATCCTCCCTTGACACTTCTTCCTCCCATTACTAGCAGTAAATATTGACTGAATCCCTTCCAAGTACAAAATGTAGGGAGACATTTTGATGATGTAGGTGATTGTTGTACGGGGGATCTGTTAGATATCAATGAACTAGTGAAACATTGCGTGAAAATATCACCAACACCCACCCATGGAGTTTACGTATTCGAGAGCTTTCTGGTGGTTCTTGTTGCTGCTTGTCGATGACCCTCCTTTCATCCTTACTGTCTTTGGGATGGATCCCATTTAAAATTCTTCCATTCTCGACGTTTTCTTCCTTCTTGCATAGTTTCACGTGTCTTTTTTGCATTACTCATCGGCATAGAATCCGGGCTAGCCCCTTGATATCTGCACAGAGGAATCATGGGCGTAACATAAATTTTTGGCCACAGATTTAGTTTGCAGGTTGAACAGGACAAAAAATATGCAACAAAGCTTCATTTTAGAACATATAGGCCACCTTCAATTAGACTCCAAAAGTAAATCTGGTGCACATATTCATCAGTTCTTTAATTCAGATAGTTGATGCAATTTGTGCAGCAAATTTAACTTCGGCTAATAAGTCTAATGTGTATTTGAACACTGTATCATTTGTTGTTTTGTCCTTCGGAAAGAAAAAATACATCATCATAAAGAATGCCATTGCGTTCCTCTTATTATCTTTTGATTCGATACATCTTGATTCAGGTTTTGGGATCTTGTCTACTTTGTATTGGCATGAAATGTTTCATCCTTAAATCACAGTAGCAACCTAGAATGGACAATAAATATTGAAGTAGGTAACTAACCTTCCGGACTGATGTCACACCTTCAAACATAAGGCAGTGTTATAGATAACTACCGCTATTGGGTCCATTTTGAACATTAATGGACGATAAGGTAAGAAAAAACACATTTCTCCCCTTTGTGTCTTTTTAATGTTAGATAAAAATAGTTTTTTTTTATTAACCTATTTAGGTCGAATGTGGTTTCTTTCTTTTGCAGCTAGAGCATAGAACATATAATGGTCAAGGAACGATTTATTGTCTGAATCCCTAATTTAATCTTGTCAATCCACGAGCCAAGCATTGCTCATGTAAATTAAAATTCTCTGAAATAAACTCCATGAACAAAGAGAACATGATTTTCATGGTTTTGGTGTAACTACAAACCTCTTCACTACTTTCTCAACAGCTTTACAACAATCTATTTCTAAATTCTAATTCCATTCTTGTGGTGATATTATGGAAGAAGTATCCAAAACTACTTCTGAGAGTTCTATTTCTTCTATCTACGGGCCGTCCTCTACTTAGATGTGCTTATATGGACACATTTATTAACTTTCTTATTGTCGTAAAGCCAGTAACCTGGCTCTGGAATTCCTATTACCATTATGAAATAGACCATGAAATGTGCTCCAATTTTTTCCTCTGACCCAAGGACTAAAGGGTCGAAAAGAAACCTTATCCACTTCATTGTTTTTAAAGTGTTTCCAAGTATTATAAAACATGTTAATTCACCCAATTCAATTTTCAACCACTTGCAAAAACTACAAAGTCATCCCAACAATTTGAACGGCCACTGTTGGTTTTCTAGCTCCAGTGGAATGAAAGCCTTGAATTGTCACTAGATTCCTACTCTCCAGGTTCTTGACATGATAAATATAATATTTATTAATTTAAGATTCAATTAACCTAACACGACTTTTGAACAATGATAATAGAATATTAGTATGTGGAGCTTTTATAAGTTTTGGGTAAGAAGGGTTTCAAAAGCTAGTTTATGCTGAACCTTGATAATGTTCTATGTTTTCTGATTGAAGTTATTATTCTATACTCTGCTCTAGATTTCTAAATTCCACAAATGATGGGTAGAAAAACATAAAATGGAAACTTATTCATGAGTAGTAGATCCTCTTGATCAATCTCACTTGGTTGTTAGTCCCAAATTTATGGTTTGATTTTAGTTCCTTTATCCTTGTAAACCTTATAGTGATTTACTGCAGATCTTAATCTACCAGAACAAATTTGATAGACATTCAGAAACATGGGAAGCCTAACCTTGTTACTCCACGGTAAATTGATGCTCCTCTAGAGAGTCCGCTGCTTTTCCTGTACAAATATCCAAGAGTAAGGTGACTCAATATGCTATTATTTTCAAATATACAACAGAATTGCAATACCTTAACTAGTAATAAAACTATTATACCTTCTGAGAGATGCAACGTATTCTTGCCTTGTCATATGTTTCATTTCCTCTATCTCTTTTTCATAATTGCTAATTTTTCAAAAGAACGTAAGCCTTTTATTTCAAGCTGGTATCCTAAAAAATATATTGCAAGGAACAAAGAATGTATGCATTGAGTTTTAAGTGAGGGACTAAGACATTAAGAGGTTCTTTAGATTTATAAAATTTCCATGTACAAAATGAAATGAAGAAAATATATTGATTCACAGCGGAAAATTTGTGGTAGTTGTTGGACCCCAGTATTTCAGAGCCGCAAGATCATAATTCCTAGCTGCCTTCTCTTCTTTGTCATATCCACCTGTAATATTTAAAATCATGTTCCCATGAGATAGTTGGTTACATTTTTTTTTTGCACTTTCATACAACAAACTAACTTCTCTTGCACGTCAGACAAGCACATATTCAGTCCACACTTGCCCACTCGCTTGGGATATCATATAAGACATGAATACTTTCAGCTAGAGAATAGTAATGGAATTGTTCTCGGCTAGTCTAACCAAAATGATCTAAACTGGAAGTAAGCCAGCTAAAATGACTGAATTTTATAACGTACAATGCCAAATTCTAACACAAGTGAAAATATGTATCTAGTCAGAATCTAAAACAAGTTATCATTTAAAAGCACTCAATCTCGTAGATCTTGATGAGCATACAAGTATATCTTCTGTATAAGGAAATTAATCAAACTGAGCTTTTAATAAACCATGAAAGAGCACTGCTCTTACCTAAATAGACTAAACAATGTTCAAACTGATCAGCATTGTCCATGCATGTGACACAGCCACACAAAAGCTTATTACTTAGTTTTGTATGATTTTGTATTCTTGGACATCATAAAATGGAAACTATGGCGAACTAAAATGCAACGTAACACAAATAGCCATGAAACCACAATGTCAGAAGATATTTTTAGCATATTACAAAGCTCACCTTGTCTACCCTTATGAGTTTGTCCATCTCTCTTGCAACTATTGTCCCACAGATGAGCCTTGTACCTTCCAGTCCATCTATGTCTGCAGCATTACATATTTATCGACATTTACAACCGTTCTAATTGGAATTGCAATTGTCTTCAGCAGATGACTTGGCAGGGCTTAAAGACCACTAGAGTAAAGAGATTCTTTCCAAATTTGGTAAATAATCCTTGATAAATGAGAGTAAAATAAATCTTCGCTAGAAAGGAAACCTAAAAATTCTGAGATAATAAATAAGATTTAATCAGATAGGAGAAAAACATTTCATTAAATCACTTAGCTCAAGAAATATACTAAGTATGGCTGGAATAAAGTGTCGTGGGAGAGACAAACAACTTTTAAGAAAAATGAAGAAACACCTTTTCTGAAAAAAAGAAAGATAAGCTAGGTGAGTGGGTTGGTAGATGAAAAAACTGTGGGATGCCACTAAGGAAAAATCTTCCAAGGAAGAAAATTTATAGAAATACTTTACTTTAGAATCAAGGGGAGAGGTTGTTGTTTCTTTGTATATTTCAAGGGGCAAGCATATATTAGCTCGGGGGGAACTAGAGGATTCTATTCATGGCTGGGAGGAACTTGTATTTCCCATGTGTATTTCTAGTTGTTACATGGTTAGAATTTCTAATTAGTGTTTTATTTACAGGTTTTATATATGAATATTCTGTTGAATTAAGTGA